>MCJB01048366.1:0-47068 GCA_002018475.1 Nicotiana obtusifolia | reverse complement strand
GTTGTTTCCTAGTTGATTTAGGTTAACTAGTTATTCTTTTCCTAGTTGATTTAGGTTAACTAGTTATTCTTTTCCTAGTTGATTTAGGTAAAGGCTCATTCTATATAAGCCTAAACACTTCATTATTTTTATACCTTTTGACATTATTATCAATCAAAAACCGGCAGCACATTGCTCCCAAAATCGTGTGAATTAACTTGTCCAATTTTGGTGTGATTCAAAATTGAACTTGTTCCTTTGTTTGATCGAACAGTTTGCAAGACCATTGTTGTCTTGAGGGTTGTTCGTATAGTATAGGTACTCCGTGACTTAATCAAGAAAGAAGTAGACTAGTTCCTACTTGTTGCAATATAATTGCTCTGATACCAACTGATGCAATATAATTGCTCTGATACCAACTGATGCAATATAATTGCTCTGATACCAACTGATGCAATATAAAAAGCGGAAACAAGAAAACAAAAGATAGAAGTAAGACGCTCAATGAACTATCAAGACAATAAGTAGGAACTAGTCTACTTACCTTCTTGATGAAGTCACGGAGTACCTATACTATACGAACAACCCTCAAGACAACAATGGTCTTGCAAACTGTTCGATCAAACAAAGGAACAAGTTCAATTTTGAATCACACCAAAATTGGACAAGTTAATTCACACGATTTTGGGAGCAATGTGCTGCCGGTTTTTGATTGATAATAATGTCAAAAGGTATAAAAATAATGAAGTGTTTAGGCTTATATAGAATGAGCCTTTACCTAAATCAACTAGGAAAAGAATAACTAGTTAACCTAAATCAACTAGGAAAAGAATAACTAGTTAACCTAAATCAACTAGGAAACAACTAATTAACAAAAAGGCCACAATTTGGCTAATTTAAAGAATAGTCACGCAGGACCAAACAAATAAGAATTAATGTCTTCAATAACTACATAATAATACAACATAAACACAAATATACATCTTCAACATAAGATTCGTCCATAGCAAGATTTATGGACGCTTGGATCTTCTCCAAGGCTAACCAACGCCTTTTCTTGTCTTGTTCATAGATGGCATTGACAACACTTGATCAAATTTATTTGCATCAAGATGATAATGCAACAAATAATGAGACTGAAGAGAGCAAATACATCCCTGCTCTACCTTTCCCCCAGAAGCAAAGAAGAGAAAAGCTGGACAAACAATTGCGGCACTTTCTAGAAGTGCTCGAGCATGTGTATGTGAATATACCTTTCACAGAGGTTCTTTTCCAGATGCCAGCTTATTTAATTTCTTGAAGGAGATATTGTCCAAGAAGCGAAAAGTGGAAGAGACATCGGTGGTTAAGCTCACTGAGCACTGTAGTGCCATATTGCAAAATAAGCTTCCTAAAAGATGTGGAGATCTAGGGTGTTTTATTATACCTTGCTCTTTAGGAAGTATTAAATTTAAAAAATCTTCGTGCGATTCAAGTTCCTCTATTAATCTTATGCTTTTGTCTATTTTTAGGAAATTAGAGGGAGAGATTAGAGAAATGAGGTCGATAACTGTGTCATTGCAGTTGGCGGATCAGACTACTATCATACCAGAAGGAATAGTGGTAGATGTGTTGGTTCGAGTACACAAATTTATGTTCCTGGTGGACTTTATTATTGTGAACATGGAGGAGAATAGGGAGGTCCCATTGATTTTTGGAAAACCCTTCTTGGCTTTAGGTAGAGCAATTCTAGATATTCAGGAAAGGCAACTCATGCTTATAGTGGGGGGATGAAAGGCTGATCTTCAAAATGAAAGGAAAAGGGGGCCTTGAAAGAGCAAATTGGAAAGAGTGAAACTGATAAGTGTGGGTGTACCCAAAGAAGGAGAAAAAGAAGCTCTCATCATGGATGTGTGCAAGCAGTGGGGCGTGCAAAGGAGATCCCGACTTCGATTCAGACCCAAGTAGATGAATCACGAAAGTTTCCTTTACTTCTTGCTTTTCATTTGTGTGTCATGGGGACATGTCAAAATTTAAAGTGTGGGGTTGGGGATGATGTAAATATGTACAATTGTGTTTTTGATTTCGTTTGATTTTTTTTTTGACTTTTCCTCATGATGGATTTCATCGACCGTCTTCTTGAGGGATCAAAGTCGAAGAAAAAATAGTTTGTTTTTCTTAGGTTGTGTAACAATTCCCACTTGGTTTTTCGTTGTGCCGTAGTTCTTTTTCAAGGGTGTTGTTTGAACCGGGTATAGTTAGTTTTTTCTTTCATTAGGAATAGTGAAGTATTGGGCTATGATATTAAATGGAGATGACTTTTCTTGTCGTTGTTGTGTCTTGAGAGTAGTGAGTGCCTTAGTTATGACACCTAGGCTCTGTTCTTAACTTGTGTATAAGTGACTTAAATTGTTTGATTTTGACTTTGCCTAACTGCTTTGACTAGAGAGTCATGATGGATCTTATCTTAAGTGAGTTATGTGCCAATGTGTGTTTGAGATTTTGTTGATATAGTGTGCAAGTTGGTTGATATCTAGAACTTGCCCCGTGTGTTTGCAAAGCAAAATAGTGGTCTTGTTCAGTCTAGAAAGTGATATAGACATTTCTTTATTGAACCAATTATACGTTTTACCCACCCAATTAGCCCCTTTGAGCCTGTATTTCTACTTCTTTGGCAACCACACTGCAAGCCTGTTCCTTGTTTGAATTGACTATCTTTTTGAACCTTCTACCTCTCTTGAGCACTTGGTTTTTTTATGAGCTTGTAAAAGCTAAGTGAGGTATGGTCGAAGTTTTGAGTGGAACTATTGCAAAAGGAGAAAGGTGCATTGTTTGAAAAAAGTGTGAGAGCTGCTTGTAGGGAATTGAAAGGAAAAAAAAGTGAGTTATGCTTGAAAAGAAAAAAAAATCAGAACTTAGAAAAGAAAAAAGTGGATTCCTTGCTAGTGGTAGTTCTCATCTCGTTTGTGCTTTAAACAATTGGGAGTTGATGTTATTTTGTGTGAAGATTGGGGTTTGGCTCAAAATAAGTGTGGGGTTTAAAGTGTTAAATTGTATGTATTGAAGTACTTAGGGAGGTGTTGTTAGTATTATCTATATGTATTCTACATGACATGCAACTTACATTACAACCAAATTATGTCCTACTTGATCTTTGACTGAATGAGCTCAAATTACTAGAGTATTACACTACAGGTGGTGCATGAATTTGATTTCTGATAGTGAATAAATTCTTTCTATCTTGAGTTCCAATTTGTTCTTGAATTTTATTTTGTGTGAAACTACTCTCTATTGTTTTTGTGAGGGCACAAGACTTGTGAGGGTAAGGTAAAATATTTGACCTCTGAGTTAGAGTAAGTTAGCAGGTTGTGAAAAATGCATGGTGCTCGTGAGTCAAGTCTTGAGACGAGAATGTTATGATATGGTGCTTAGTCTGTTATAAACTTCTTGGCATAATGGGTTAGGGAAGTTGTCTGATAAGAAGGTCGTCTCTATGTGAAATGCAATTTGATTGCTCGAGGATGAGCAATGGTAATTGTGGGGTGTTGATGGTAGACTAGAATCACGTGTTTTAGTCATAGTTTGCACTCCAATTGCCGTATTTTACTCGTGTTTAAGCTTAATTTTTAGTATATTTCACTTATTATGTGTTTTATGCCTTGTAGGAAATGATTTCAAGTTAAAAAGATATTCAGGAACTAAATGGAACAAGTTGGAGCTTTGAAATCTGAGTAAAAGCCCAACGGATTAAACTGGGATCGCGTTCGGGGGTCCGGAGACAAGTAGGGTGTCAAAACGCGAAGAAAATGAAACACTCTATACACACTTCACTGCCACGGCGAATGGGGTTGTGCGGCAGTGTATCTTTGTTGCTGCCCGTCAAAGCCTGCTCTCTGAACTTCCCCACTAATACCCGGGATGGGGTGGCACGAGGCGCGCGCGCCTATGTAATTGTCACAGATTACTTTCCTATTTCGGCTTAGAAAAGACAATTTTGCCTGGGCCAACTCCTACAGGGTATCAATACATGAAAAAGACGTTTTTTAAGGGTCTTTTAACCTTGGAACATTTGAGAGAGCATTGAAGGCTACAAGACACATGATTCCATCATCTTTCCATCAATTCAATATGAGAGTTTGGATTGTGAAGTTAGATTGATGCTTTCTTATTCATTAATTATAATTGTGTTGACTTCCTCCATAATTAAGGAGTAGTTTACCTTAGGGTTTGCTATATATGGTGTTTTTATAAATATTTGTGGGTTTTAACTCTAGTTCGTGCTTCAATTCATGTATGGAGATTTGAATTGTTACAACTTTATTCATTAGTTTATTTAGTCAAAAGAGGAATATCTTGGTGTTTATCTCTGCACTATCTTGTTTGATTTAATTCATTGATTCTGTTAAGCAAGTGGAAGAGCTTGTTGAATTGTTGATTGAATCATGTTAGGAGAATATTCGTGAGACGTTTTCCTAAGGACCAATCCATTAACGCATGCTTGCATACTTCATAGTGCTTATATTAGTTCACCTCGTAGAGTTAAGATTTAGCCGAGAGAGGAGTCTTGACTATACGTTTGAATAATCATAAAGTGAATTCGTGAGAACCATTAGATCATTAGAGTATATTAAACTAGAGTTAAATCCCAAATAGCTATCTTCCACCTATCCTGTTAAACCTTTATTTGTCACGTTGATAAGAAACTAACTATGCGTATCTCCAATTCTCTTCTATCAATTGTAAATTGCTTTATTTAGTAGTTAAACATAGTTCATAATAATTTAACTCGAGTGTTGATACTCCTGAATAGCAATTAACCCAAAAATTACTTGAATATTGTCTAACTCCGATCCCTGTGTAGACGATATTTTATTATACTATCTTTGATTAGCGAGCATCAATTTTGTGTTGTGTTTTGCGCTCGCCAGTAACGTCACAATAATCATGCATAGCCTCTTTACTAGTGGAAAACACTTTGACAAGCTCAAAATCATCATGACTTAGAAAATGACTCCTCATCATACAACAAAAATCTTGTTCTAGCAATTTATCACATGAAAGCTCGTTAGACACTTGAATAAGAAAAGAAGAAATATTTAACTCACTCAAAAACCTCTTCTCGTAAATTCAATGCCTATTTCTACCACGTTGGAATTCATAATCATTTATGTCATACTCAATTTCAAAAAGAAGCAAATTACTCTTGCACTTAAACTTAGATATTACAGTTAATGACTTGATAAAGTCACCAATATAAGAACTAAGAGTATAGTACATAACCTCCAAAAATACCTTAGGTGTTCTAGAAATCCAAGGAATTTGAACAAACCAATTATACATACCATACTTAGACTTATTTACCAATGAAACATCATCACCTTGTATTCTTTTATACAATGGCTCCAACTTAACAATACTTTTAGGGAACTCCATGTCATAAGCATGTAAATAAGGATCAAAATAGTCCAAAGGTTCAATAATAAAGAATTTAACCAAGATTTTATCTTCCACCATCCAACAAGAATTAATTTCACCAAATTCATATTGGAATCCAATTGGATCCTTTGGCATCATCTCTTGCGACTCACCTCCCCTCTCAAAAGGTATTCCAACACTTTGCTCCATAAAATCACAAGAACTAATATAGAAAGAGTTAATGGGTTATGAAGTAAAGAACAAATTTTCTTGCTTACATTCTCTCTCTCTTTTATCACAAGACTAACTTTTTTCTCACCCTTATCCTCTTTTCTCTCACTACGGTTTTTTTTGTTCACTCAAACCCTCTTGTCTTTCACTCTCTACCACACAGCCTTTTTCTATCTCATGGACTTTTCTCTTTTCTTTTATCTCAAGCCCACTCTTTTCCTCACTTGACATCCCACTCACTTCATTCAACACAAAACCTCCATTTTCCTCTCTTGGAATGTCAACATGCACTCTCTTACTCCTTTCATTCTTTTCTCTCTCACATTTTTTCATATTCTATTTAACAGTCTTTTTATCTTCACAAATTTGTGAGGGAGTCAAAGGCCCTAGAATGAGTTTCTTTCTGTTAACCTCAAAAGAGTATCTATTTTTTTTTCATGTTATATGAAGCTCTTTTATAGACATACCATGGCTTTTCCAACAAGATATGATAATTATTCATGGGAATCATATCACACTAGATGAGATCCTCATACCTTCCAATAGAGAATAGTAGTAACACTCTTTTATCTACCTTTACTCCTCTCAACATGAAGGGTTCAATATGCTCAACATAAGGCAAGTTCAATTTCTCAACCATATAAGTGCTAATTGAGTTATAGTCAAATTCCTTGTCAATTCAAAGGGCACAAATAGAAGATATCACTTTAGCTCTTGTTTGAAAAATAACTTTACCATTGTCTTCCTTCCATTCGGTATACTGTAAGTTTGACTTTTTAAGTTGTTGAGTCATAGCTAGCCTCCTTTCATCATAAATACCTGTTGGAGACATCTTGACAAAGATTAGAAGAAATATGTATCTTTCAAATTTAACTTTTTCCCTCTAATGTTCTCACGTCTCTTTCCTTTTTCAACTCAAAGCAAGCCTTAGTCGTTAATCTTTCGATTTATTAATAAACTTTACAAGTCACAACCCTTAGTGATAAGAATAGCACCTAGAAAAAAAAAAGGAAAGTGAAGAACCAAACCGAGGAAGAATAGTTGGTTAATTGGAAAAAAAAGAAGACGAAAGAGTTTAAGAAATCCAAAACTCACAAGAATAAGGAAAGAAGTTACCTTAATCTTCAAAAACTAAGATCCGCTCTTCTTGTTTCCTTTCCTGGCTTGGGAACCAAATAATACTTGAATTAACAAAATAAAAGTGAGCAACAACACTTTGTTTGGCCTTATTTATCGTTTTTTTCTTTTTTCGTCTAATTTTTGTTTTTTTTGGGTTAAATTTTTTTATTAATAATAAAATAAACCACAAAGGAAAAGTACAAGTAAGGGGGACAAAAGCTCGAGTAGTGTCGTCTAAACATAGACCGAGCTAAACCTTACCTTACAAATCCTATTGAGGTAAATAAAGGCCTCACCTATTAGCAAGCATGTAGAAAGAAAGAATTTGCGAGAACCAAATATTGTATGATCATCATAGAGTTTATAATACACTCTATGATGATATTACATATGATAATGCTAATAAAATGACATATTAAAAAGTCGTAAGACTTATAAAATTGCCCCTCCTTGTCGAATATTGTGATTTCTTCAATTTGAAACAATTTATCTTCTTCCTCCCACCTTTTCAAAAAATATTCAAAATTCATGGTTTATGTTTTGGTCGGAGGGACTTTGTTGACGTGGTTGCAACATCCCGTTTTTGCTTCGCGGCTCTCATTGGAAGCCGCCTAGCTGTTGAAGTCACTGGACTCATGATTACATCCAGTGAGACTGATTTCGAGAGCACATGCTGCTGAGATGCTGTATTTAGTTTTGTAGATACACTTGCTGCATTTCGGGGAATGAATGCCGTAGCATTCAAGTTAAGCTTGCTAGAAGCTACTAATGGCATGTCATCACCACTGCTCTCAAAGACAACATAATCAGTCGAATCCCCTTCGACGTCATCCCCCCAGTCCTCTTCTTCGTCGTCAACTTGATCACACAAATCAAGCTGCCCAGATTCTCCATGTTCACCAAGAGAATGCTCCGACTGTGGAGGTATTTCAAAGACGGTGGTGTTCAACTTGACTAATGGTTGTCCCCCCATATTGGTATGCGCCATCATTGCATTTTGGGCATCCATTATGATCTTTTCAGCCTGAGGACTAGAAAAAAGCATTGTGGGCATATTGGTACTGTTGCCCGACAGTTCCTCCTCCAAATTTGTCTTTGAAGCATTGCGTTGAACATCCAATTCCATTTCCAAACTATAACTGCCCAGACCTTTGTTTGCAATGTTGGAAAGTGGAACAATTTCTTTGGACATTATATTTTCATTTTGTGTTGCGATGGCAGGTTGTCCATCAGTATTGAGATCCAGAGCATCGACTTTGTTGATGCTGATATTCTCCTTATTGTTATTTGGCCTTGTGATCTTTCCTGTTTTTGTATTTTCTTTTGCTGTGTGGTCTCTGTAAGTTGTTTCTGATGTGTCTTGTGCCTTCTCTTTTGTCAAAAGGTGAGTTACTTTGCTGAGCTTTGCAGGTGATGTATTCTCTTCCTGCTTATTTTTTTTGTTGTTTTCTTTGCACCTCAGAGGATTTGGGCTCTCTTTGCTGTTAGTTGTCCTTGCACTGCCTCCTATCTTTGTTTGGTTGTTTGTGTCTGCTGTTATTGCAAAAGTAGCAATGTTACTTTCTTTTGTCATGCAAATGTTGTCTTTCCTGCTAGTAGTTGTTTCCAAATTGCTCGACTGACTGCCTTGGCTGCTGATGTTTGTAGTATTTGAAAGTTTCTGCTTTTCTGCCTGGGCTATCTGGCCTTTGTTCTTTTCAGCCATGTCTATGCTGTTTGCTGCTGTAATTTCTGCTTGAATGGTGCTGCCAATATTCAGTTGACTTTGGTTCCTTTGCTGCAACATTTGCTCATTGCTTATTTCTGCAGATTCTTTGTTTCTTGCCCTTGAGCCTTCAGCTTCATGCTCTGTATCAGCAGTGGCATTGTCCAGTGTCAGTGTTACTGTTCTATTGATTTCAGCAGTGTGATTGTTTGCTTCTTTGCTATTCTTCCCCTCTACTATATCTGTGTTTGGTTCTGTGTTCCCAATTTCTTGGACTTTAGCATTGTGATTTCCAGTATCTTTGAGGTTTCCTTGATCTAAGGCATCAAACTTGTTTGCGACAGTTAAATGATGATTGTTTTCCCCGGCTGATTCTTTTTGCTTCTCATTCTGTTGGATTACTTTGTTATGCATTCTTTTGTTCTTGACTTCTTTCCATTGAGGCCTGATATTGCCAAGTACCCTGCCACTTGACAAAATCATCCTTGGCTGATCATTTACTGCCACTTCCTTACCCTTAAGTTTCTTTTGCTCTGCTGACCTCTGCTCGACAGCAGTGTCCATGCCAAGAATTTCCGGATGAAGCTTCCAATACTCGATCATTTCATGTCCTTGAATCTTACATTGTTTACAGTATTTTGGGAGGTAATCATACTGTACTTTGACCCATTCTGTTCTGAGTTCCCCTGTTGTTTCATTCTCAATATCTAATCTAACCTTTTGGGGAAATTCTGCTAGCAAATCAACTAACACCTTTACTCTAGCACAGCTGGGCCTTGTCTTATTAATTGTAGCTAAATCCAGATGTAAAGGCGTACCAACAGCTGAGGCAAGCGAGAAAAGGCATTCTTTCACGAAATAGGTCGGCAGCAAGTATGGGAATGAAATCCACGCCATCGCCATTGACGTTTCCTCTCCGGGCTTGAATTTGGAGTCATAAATCAATTGCTTCATCTGGTATTCGTACCCGTCTTTGGCCCTGAGATAGTATGTGTTCTTCGAAGTGAGTTTGAGGAAATCTTCCCATAGTGAGAGTCTAATGAGCACATGCTTGTCCCTGAGGAGGCCGATATTGCATTCCCCTTTCATTCCACACTGAGTTGGGATTATTCTTCTGAGTTCCTGAATGTCTGGCCAGCCATAGGAGAATTTGCCTAAAACTGCGTATTGAAGGCCCTCGATTATGTTCATGCGTGTTACTTCTGATTCGGTGAACTTGACCATCGGCTGTCCATTCATGATTGTGGCCTTTCTGAACGGAATTGGTTTAATTTTCCGGCTAGGGTTTTCGATTGCATTGCTGTTTAGAGTAGATGGTTTTAGGATTTGGGAATATTCTAGGTGTTTGGGTGCGGGTGAGGTATTTTCTGGAGTGAGTATTGTATTTGAGAGTGGCCGGCCAGCAGGTGCTTCGCCGGCCGGCGTCGCCATTGATGGCGATGAAGCTTGGTGTTGTCGCCTTCGCTGTGTTCTAGTTCGCCAGACTTTCTCTTTCTATCTCTACCGTTGTGGCCTTGAAACAAATTGACAACCGATGAAGCATAAAGCAAACTTACACCATTCTTTGATCTTTTTGATTCTAATTGAAATATTGATTAGCTTATGCTCTGATACCACTTGATAACAACATGATAGGGGATTCAAGAATTACTAATGAAAAATAATAAAAACATCAAGAAACGTGCGGAAGCTAAAAGAAAATAGGAAAACGAAAAAGAAGATAAAAATTATAGATAGATTGAGTTCAAGAAAGAGTTTTTTGAATTCAAGAAATCTATTCTTGAAGTTGAATCCTAACAACAATAATTAGCTAACGAAAAACTAATCACCTTTTATAGAGAGTTAAAAGCAAGAGATAGATTGTGAAACCCGACCCTTTAGAATAATAAGAACAACAATAAGCCTAAACTTATCACCTTTATTGAAAACCTATAACTGATCTAAGATCTGAAATAGGGTTTAGTCTTACCATTTTAAGTTAAGACTTGAAGGATGAAGAATAAATCCAAGAGTAGCCACACACAAGAATGGAAGAAAAATCTCATATTTTTTATTGATAATAGTCTGCAATAATATATCTCTAAAAAGAAAAAAAATAAAAGACACCCCTTACATAGGTGGGAGGTGGGTCATGAAATTAAGGCCAAAAGAATAAGCAAATAAAATTCTAAACTACTTTGGACAACAAGTTCAACTATCTTAGGAAAAAGAAAAATACTAGGAAACAAAGAAATGTCAATAATGGAAAGTAACTCCAGGAAATACCAACAACATTTGATACATGCGAATAAGAGAAGCAACATCAACATCAATCTTTCAATAAGAAGGGAAACAATGTAAGTACTGCTAGCTTCTAAGGGTGGATTATCTTTGGAATCTCGTTTCTTTACATTACGTACAATTGGAGTCGTGAAAATGAAAGAAAGGAATAGCCTCACATACCTTGTGTATACTTCCCAACCTCAATTCATGCAAATGTTACAGCTCCTTAGTCTACAATAAGAGAAATAATAGTGCCATTATCGTTAAAGCGTCGTAAGTATTATATACCAACCACAACCTATTTTACGATAAAACGGGCTGCAGCTCCCCTTATTATATGACTTCCCACAAGTGATAACAATCAACAAACAGCCAAACAACATAAAAAATACTCATATTAAGCTTCCCAAATAGTCCAACAATCAACAACAATACATCGACGATTTTTATAAAATTGGGCAGCACCTATATCACTTCCTTCCCATTCAAACCAACACCAAAAACGACAAGATAAACATCAAAGCAACACGTCCAAGCTACTACATCATGAACCAGCCGAAACCTTGCTCAAAAACCTTCCAAAACAGTCCCATATGCACCATACCTCAAACATACTTCCAACTTCAAGTTTAACATGTTTTCCTTCAACATCTAGGCTTGCTATGGCCTAAGCGTGAAGAGTATACCTTATTGCACACAAATCCCCAATTTGCAGAATTTTAATTCATTGCTATGTCTTGCTCAATCAGCCACGAAGGGAGAAAGCGGCAAACTATTGACTAGTTTGGGTTCCTAAGGTTCAATCCACTTGTTTCAAATTCTCCACCTTTGATTTGGCTTCCAAACCCTAAAGATATATGTTGGAGGTCTATAGTAAGTTTTAGGTCTGATTTGGGTTGAAAATGAGGCTTGGAGATGAAGGCCATAACTTTATTTATCAAGATAATCCTCGATCGACCTTATGGGTCCCAAAGGGAGCTGCTTGCGCAATCTCGTGAAAACGCAAATATCTCTACTCCAACATCAAATCGATGAATGGTTTAATGTAGAATCCATAATGATATAGAAATACCGCAAGTCTCGACACCATCCAATATAAATCTCAGATTCTATCCATATACAAATCTGAAAAATTCTCAATTGCTACATATAAATCTTTAATCCATTAGAACCTTCTCGAGGGTCATCCACTATGTTCAAAACTCAATTGCACCGCGTAAATGAGCCGAACGGCCTATGCCTCATTAGCACAGCAACACCCAATGAAGTAACCCCGCCTTAATGCAACCGAGCAAATTCCCAATCCATGCGCACTGCATCCTTCACGAATAACAACTCAATAATTCCATGATTTTCATATACCCATAAAGTGTAATACATCATGCATTCAGAAATTCCTTTGCTTAAGTTATCCTTAAAACCAGCCTCTGCAAGTCATAACCGATCCACAAGTATACCTCAGATCGAAACCAACACAACACATAACCATGGAATCAAATAGCCAATAGTAGACTACACTACTTGGCTCAAAGCTATAGATCAAAACACTCGATAACTCACAATGCCCGTACTCCATTACTGCTATAATATTGCGATGAGATTCAACAAAATTCTTCATAAGCTCGTGTAACACAAACCATATAATACCTCAAATCATCTGCTAAGCTCGCATTCATCCTCATAACGGTAAGGTCAACTTCTCAACCAATCCAAACTCAAATCGCAACACCTATAACCCTTTGGTAGAAAAGAAAGCATCCATACAACATCATAAGGATCACACCTCCGTACACCACCCCGCAGGAGATAACCCACCTGCTTAGCCTTGAATTGGCATCTTTCTATACCCTTTCGCAGCCACAATTACTACACAGTCACTTAATCTTTCTTAGTCTAAACTCATCAACAAGACATGAAAATCTACTTCGTTCCACAAATGAAATAACACAAAAGAATCTCTCAAAAACCTTCATAACGCAACCACATAAATCGAGCACCCAATAGTCCTTTTCACATCTCAAGTAAACTCTTCTCGTCACATTCAAACCATCTGAACACATCCCGCAGTCACATTTTATTCATCATATAGCAATCCAACCACTCCCTGAGCCACTAGTCTCACTCATAGGGACACTACTGGACATAGAAGCCCAAATGCACATGCTCACATAATTGAAACTACCGAGCCTAAGCTGCGGCCCAGTCCGAGCCTCAAGTCCTCAAGATTGGCCCATCACCAAAACACAGCATACACATCTCGCACCTCGTCCATGGAATCCACAAGTTGTCGATGTACAGCTGATACTGAGGGCTCACATGCGCATACAAGTGAGTAGAAGGAATTCAAAGAGATACGCTTCAAGCTGAATCAATGTTGCACGATAAGGAAATAAAAATGGGAAGTTTATCCTAATTGCCCTATAGCCTCTAGAAGATAGGTATGGACGTCAATCATATCGATCCGCAAGTCTCTACTGGACATATTGCTCGTGACTCATAGATCCTATGAACCTAGGGCTGTGATACCAACTTGTCACGACCGAAAATCCAACTAGTTGTGATGGAACCTAACCCAACCCGCTAGGTAAGCCAATTAACAACAATCCAATTCAAAACTGAACTTTTACTAACTTCCTAATGACTGGTAACAAATCATGTGCTTCTATGATTAAGAGTTTACAAAGCTGGTATGAAATAAATACATCATCTGTTTGAAATTCACATGAAAAATTAATAATTCTAAATCTACCAAGAACAAGAGCAGCTATGAACGGAACACAAGTACATCTTCAATGTCAGCTCCCGTCATACATGGCAACATCAACATCTAAAATATGCACGCAAGGTCCAAAAGTGTAGTATGAGTAAAACCGACCACATGTACTCAATAAGTAACAAACCTACCCTTAGGTTGAAAGTAGTGACGAGCTTGAATAAAGGTCAGAGTCTAACATCAACAGCCAAGAATAACTCGAAACAACATAATGAAAATAGTACAAGTGATACTCATAGATATGATGCTCCGCTCGTTCACAGTTACGAAAAATAGGCATGTTTTTCAGGTATAACAGAAAAACCCAAATCTCTCACCGAAATCACCAAAATGTGAATATTTCAGAAAACTGTGATTTTTCCTAAAAACATTCGACAATAGATAAGATGTTTAGTTATCATATGGCATGAGGAAAGTACATCTCTATGCCTACATGTCAATGTGCATGTGAAGTCATGAATGTCACAATACTATACGACATGAGGAAATGCATTTGAATACCTACATGCCAAATATACATGTCAAGTGTAATGCATCACAATGATAAACTCATGTGCTCATGCTCTCCGATCAGTCAACCTCACTCAGCATGCTCAGTCACTCGGTCCTCCCAGTCACTCAATCCTCCCAGTCACTCGGTCCTCCCAATCACTCGGCACTCACACTTGGCACTCGCACTCGACAGTCGCACTCAGTAGGTACCTGCACTCACTGCTGGTATGTCAGACTCTAGAGAGGTGAATCCTGCCCAAGCGCTAATATAAGCTATCATGGAATGAATTAATAACGTCTTATGCGGCGTGCAGCTCGATCCAATAAATATCACTCACAATCAGGCCCTCGGGCTCACTCAGTCATCATCCTCTCTAGTCTTTCGGCCTCACAAATCTCATGCCAAACAGCCCAACAATGATAACATGATGTAACAACAAGTGATAACAGAGACTGGGATATAATATGCAAACGCGTGAATATGACTGAGTACAAAATTGCGATTAAGGCAAATAACTCAACAGTAGAAATGACCTCGGTAGGTCCTAACAGAATCAATATATAGCCTAAACATAATTTCTAACATGCATCACAGCTCGACTACTCTAACACGTAGGAATTTCATGGAGAGAAAAATGACTAGGCATCTACACAGTACCACATATTCAACCGAGTTATAATTCACATGGTGCACGCCCACACGCCCGTCGCCTAGCATGTGTGTCACCTCATCACCAAACACATAATACGTATATTCAGGAGTTCATACCCTCAACACCAAGTTTAGAAGTGTTACTTTCCTCAGACAAGCCAAATCCAATACCGAGCAAGCCAAACAATACTCTAGAAATGCCATCCCGCGTGCATCAACCTTCGATAAAGATCAAATCATTAATCAAAAGACCAAAGTTAACCAAAAATTCAAACTCGGTCCCGCACCTCGGAACCCGACAAAATTTACAAAATTTGACAACCCATTCAATTACGAGTCTAACCATACTAGTTTCACTCAAATCCGTTTATGAATCGACGTTCAAATCTCGAAAATTCACTCTATTAAATTTTAGACAAAAAACCCCAATTTCTCTCTTGAAATCATCAATCAAATGCCAAAAACAGAGATAGATTCATGAAATATAATCAAAACCGAGTATATAACAATTACCCTAATCCGATGGTGTAAATTGCCTCCAAAATCACCTTAATCAGAGCTCTCGGACTCGTAATGTGAATAAAGTAGCCAAGACCTCGATATATAGCTTCTACCCAGGCGGCGTCGCTTTTGTGACCAAAAACACGCTTCTATGAAAACCACTGAAACTTGCTCATGGCACCTGCAGAAAAAGCGCGATTTTTGCCCACACACAGGTGCAACAAGAGCTCTCGCTTTTGCACCACACTTTGCTTCAGCGACACAATCCCCGCATCTTCGATGTCGCAGGTGCGTTAATATTCCCGCTTTTGTGCAGGTTGTCCAACTCAGCCTTCATCGCAAGTGCGACCACTGCACCTGCACAAAACCAACCGCATTTGTGCAACACTAGAACTGCCAGTTATAAAGCTATGCAACAAGACCAAATGATCCCAACCACATCCGAAACTTATCTGAGCCCCTCGGGACCCCGTCCAAATATACCAACAAGTCCCATATTATAACACGAACTTACTCGAGGCCTCAAATCACGCATAACAACATCAAAACTACGAATCGCGCCTCAAATCGAACTAAATGAACTTTGAATTTTCTAACTTCCCAAAACTCGTGCCGAACCTTATTAAGTCAACTCGGAATGGACTCAAATTTTTCACTGTCAATTCCCGAACCTGGGCCTGGACGTAACACGACACCCAATGCCTTACTACATGTGATCGAGCGAACCAACTGGGTAATTGAATCAACATATGATATCATAACATATTGAATGTGGAAGATAAACTACACATGTTGATATGCTGAAACTCTTAATGATATACATCAAAGAGTGAAAACATTAATATAAGTCTGAAACACATTCGAAGGCAACAATGTTTAACATGAAAATACCGTAACTTTATCTAACTGTTACTCTAGTCTATGTAGCCTCTATTGAAATATTGAAAACACCAACATTCTGTAAATACTGGAAGATTGTAAAGTAATGATAATGCCTCGAAAGAACTGGGGCTTACCAAATAGCTGGTACGAGAATCCTAGCACTCTGAATCATCAACCTACAAATCGTTACATGCATCATGAGATGCAGGTCCCAGGAAAAAGGGACGTCAGTACATTGGAATTGCACTGGTACATAAAAAAATAGAAAGAACAAACTATAAATACTGAAACTGATATTGAACTGATAACCGATAGCTGAACTAATAACTGGAAACTGAATTGAGAATTGATAACTGATAATTGAACTGATAAATGAAAAATGATAATTGAACAAGGAAGTAATGATATGAATACTCCCTCTTCTGAATGATGAACCACATGTTTAATCTGATAAATAATTGTCGCCTCGGGCCCAATAAATACGTGCACAAGCTGCAACCTCGGGACCAAGTATATGTATAACTGTGGCCTCAGGCCCAAAGATGCATAAAGCATAAACTGCGGCCTCAGGCCTAAAAATGCATAAAAGATAAACTGCAGCCTTAGGCCCAAAGAAACATGAAGCATAAACTGGAACCTCAAGCCCAAATACAGGTACATTAAGAGATTTAAATTCAGGAACTTAGAATCATTATTGCAATACGTGATGCTGAAATACTGAAGCATACTGAGTTACATGATACTAGAATGCTGATTAGGACTAGACTGAGAAATGTATTCATGAACTGATTATGAAAACTGAAACATCAACTATTTATGACATGCTGAGTAATCCACACTAAGACTCATGGACATTAAACCCAAGTCTATATTGATTATGCACTAAGCTCAGAACGTTTGGAACGAAAGCCATGAACGAATTACAGAGCTAAAGAATAGAAGTTCTAAAGTAATTCAAGAAACTGAGCTTAACTATATTTCTGAGGCAATTAGTAACATTATGAATGAAATGTAATGTAGGGAGAACCAATAACATACCCAAACATAGAGAGTTAGCCTCACATACCTTGATCCCGATCTTTTTAAGCGTATCACAATGTTCGTCGTCTTTTTCAATAATAATCAATGGCAATATATATCAAGAGGAACCAATATTAGCACTAATGCTCATGTTTTAGTCACTTAGGCATTTTATCAAATACCTTATGGGCGTAAAGCCTCATAGGCCTTAGTAATCGGCCTTTTCTTCACCAAGTTCTCATTCTACTACTTCTAGGTGATTCTACAATCTCAAAATAGATGTACTAACACCATTTATTATCACCCAAAATTTTACAACAATCATAAGTCAACAACCGAAAAACCTAGCATAGTTTATATGGTTATCTTTATCAAACCCATTTACTGTTCTCCCACGAACTTATCAATTCATAGAGATAAATGATTAGGGAGAAGAAAAATTACCTTTCTGAAGTTCAATCATCTTGGATTCAAGCTCTAGGGTTTCTTTTCTCAACAATGGTGTCTTGATCGAATATCTAATTATTTGAAGGGTTTACCCATGTTAATAAGGTGTTGGGGAATTGAAATTAAGTTAGGATCATCATTAGAACTTACCTAGGATGATAGAGGGACCTTGGGGAAGTTGGGTTCTTGAGAGCTTCCCTTTCTAGAGTAAGTTTACATCATTTGGGGTGTGGGGGACGAGGTAGTGATTTTAAATAAGTGTACGCATCCCAAAAATTGAGGAGGAAATAAAAATAGCTCGGATAAACATCATCGGCGCAGGGCATCATTAGAGGCGCCAAAATAAAATTGCGAGGTGCCATCAGAGGCACAAAAACTACAGCGCCTTGCACTATCAAGGGCGCTAAGGTTAATGCCGTGGACAGTTTGCACTGTTAATGGCGCTAGGGTTAGTGCCCTGGACAGTGCCTTGCACTGTCTATGGCTGTGAGTTTTCATTGCCTTGCACAGTGTAAGGTTGCCAATTTTCATGGCCTTCCACTGTCTAAGGCTGTCAATTTTCATGCCCTTGCATTGTGTAAGGTTGTAAGACAGACATCTCATAAACTTAGTCGATCTTATCAAATATTATGCACCTCACTCTCAGCCTTGATTCCAAACAACTGTTTCTACCAAACTCATCCCGGTAGGACTTCGCATGCATAAAAGGTACATTAAATACTCTTTTAACGCATCCATACCTAATTAAAATTTACGGAGTGTTACATTATATCCCCCCTAGGATCATTCATCCTCGAATGATTGTCCTGATAGTAACTACAACTATCTCCGGAACTTAATGAGACTGATGGAAACATGTGAAAGTTGAACTGTCATCAACTCATGCATACTAAATTGAATCAATACCTGATTACTAAACTGCTAAGATACCGATCTGAATAGGTATTGAACTGCATGACTACTCTCAGTCTTGATTCCATACAACTGTTTCCACCCATACTCATCCCGGTAGGGTTTCACATGCCTAAAAGGTCACATTAAATACTCTTTTAACGCATCCATACCTAGTTCGAATTTATGGAGTGTTACATTATCTCCCCCTTAAGATCATCATCCTTGAATAATTGTCCTGATTGTAACTACAGCTGTCTCCGAAACTTAATGAGACTGATGGAAACATGTGAAAGTTGAAATGTCATGAACTCATGCATACTAAATTGAATGAATACCTAATTACTAAACTGCTGTAATACCGTCAGAATAGGTACTAAACCGCATGACTATTGAACTGATAACCGATAGCTAAACTGACTGAATACTGATGGACATGCAGTTTATAATATAAGGTCTAAATCAAAAGGTTAGTTACCTTCAACATTTCTCCAAAACACCTGTCAGCTATCATATCATATCACAAGCCTCACAGGGCATACTAATGCACATAACATGAAATATATACGTGAATATTGGTCCGTCCTGGATACGTGAGTACTGAACTAATATGGATATATGAATAATGAACTGACATCAATATTTCAGTACTATGTTGGCATGAATATCTGAGAACTAGACTGGCAGGAGTATCTGAGTACTGAATCGACATGAGTATCTGAGTATTGAAATGACATGGAGGTTATAAAATGAAATCAGCATACTGAAAACATAAAAGTTATAACATGACACATAATTCCGGTGGAAACTCTAACTCATAAGCTACTTGCTTGATCCTTCAAAGGATCCTATACGGCCTGATGTTTCTGGGACTGAGCTTTTCTTTCTTCCCATATCTTATAACACCTTTCATAGGCAAAACTTTCAGAAACACCAAATCATCAACTTGAAACTTTAGGTCTCTACGCTGCACATCCGAATAGGATTTTTGGCGACTCTGAGCCGTTTTCAAATGCTCTTGAATCAACTTGACTTTCTCCATAGCCTGATAGACCAAATCTGGTCCTAACAACTCTGCTTCGCCAACTTCGAACGAACCAATTGGCGATCTACGCCTTTGCCCATACAAATTATGCTTTCAAAATGAGCAAGATAATCCTAATATAAGGTCCATCTTTACCATCTCCACTAAAGGATATGAGTATTATGTGGTAAAACACTAGGCTTTCTGTTGCTCGGCTTTCACTTGCTGACAATTTGGACACTTGGTCACAAAGTCCACGACGTTTTTTTTCAGGTCGTTCCACTAATACATCTCCTTGAGAACATGATACATCTCTAGGAAATCTAGGTAGATATAACACTTGAAATTATGGGCTTCTAACATGATCCTCCTTCTCTAAGTCCATCTATGTTTGGACACACAATCCGTCTTGGTACCTCAAAGTACTATCACCCCCCCTACTAAAAAGCCATCATCTTATGCTTGTGAATCCCCCCTTTCAGCTGCAACAGTTAAGGATCATCAAACTATTTCTCCTTTATTTCGGCTTTCGAGGAGGAACATCTCATGTTCTGGACAACAACTCCACCATCTTCGGAGTCCGAAAGTCAAACTACTAGCTTGGCTAGGCAGTGAACTTCTTCCACCATAGTTCTCTTGTCTTAATTAATCATGAGCTATACTTCCCAAACTTGATTATCTTTATAAGCACTTCCTGGAAACACTTATAGTATTGTTGTGAGCTAAGTATTTGACCAATACTCTAATTAGTAGAGTCTCATGCAATGGCACTACCCTCGTAAGACGTAACTGGGCATGATTTTGTAGATTTTCTGTGATCACGTTATCATCAATAACAAAACTCGGCGATCATTCTACTCACTGTGTTCCTTACATACGCTAGTGTAATGGCCCGATCTGTTGTAGAAACACATAAGATATTAATTGTTTAGACTTGGCTTGTTTTAAGTGCAAATCCCTCTTTGTAATTATGCAATTTTAACATTCTTGCGGGGTATGAGGTATAAGAATCTAATAATTAAGAAAAGAGTTCAAAAAGGCAAGTAACGCAGGATATGCGGTCGCATTTCTAACATGCGGACCGTATATCTTACATGGGCGTCGCATACTTGGACAGATTTCTGGGCAAAGGTTCATGTCAGAAATGCTGTCTGAAATGCGGATCACATTTCAAGAATGCGGACCCGCAAATTGCGCTGCCTGTATCGCTGATTGGAACAGAGAACTAGATAAGTTTTATGTCAAAAATGCGGTGAGAAATGTGGACGGCAAATCTCACAAGTGAAATCACAGAATGAGGCAGAGTCTTGGGCCAAATGCCATGTCAGAAATGCGGTCCAAATGCGGACCGCATGTTGAGTTTGCGACCAGAATGCAATCTCATTCTGGACACCTGAAATTTTATTTTGTCCCGAATTTTGACCCACTATAAATAGGAACTAGGAACCCTAACATGCAAAAAACCCCTTATTTCGTCAATTACCTCAGAAAAACTCACCAAAACACCCTCAAACCGCAGCAAATCAACCTCCAAATCACCTTGAAAACAACCCCAAAATCCGTGAGAAAACATATCCAAATTATAGTCATTAACCTCCCATTTACCAGCCTAGCTTTCCCCATTTAAACCCACCAAGAACCAGCTGCAACTCGCCGGAAAATAACCCCAGTTTAAGCTGAAAAAAAACCGTAGAATCACTCCCTTCAAACCCCAACATCTATTACAAGAAACCCCACTCTCTAACACCAAAGACCCAGCTCAAATTGCTGCAAATTGTGCCAAGAATTTGCAGTTGAGTTAATGCACCCTACCAAGTTGTAGCTTGTTAGCTCCAATTGAGTTCGGCTAAAGTTCGTGAGCGTTCCTAAGAGGTTGGACTCGAAGAATTGTTGGAAGTCTAGGAAGTTATTGCGAAGCCAGGTAAGTGTTTGTTCTAACCTTAGCTTGTGGGATTAGAAATCATGTCTTGTTTGCTAAATTGCTCCTTGTTGAGAACAACGTATAGGCATGGTGACGAGTGTCTACACGTTGGTGTCACGCATGACCGTGGGTCATGTATGGATAATCGTTGTGTGACTATTGTTTCGAATTGTTGAATACTAGCCTTGATTTGGTATGATGTGTTGCATGTGGGAGGGGGTGGCAAGCCTGCCACGAGATATTGTGAATTGAGGGCGGGTGGTACGCCTACCACAAGGTTGCTTCATTTTAGTTGTTCCTTTTGGTTATGGTTCTAGCCTTCTTTGTTCGGTATAAAGTCAATGGTTAACTAGACTAGTTGAGTGAGGAGTTCATGAGAGTCTAAAGGGTCCAGTGTCAAAATTGTGGGTAGCGTCTAAGGAGTTCGTAGAGGTTTAAAGGGTCCAGTGTCACATTAGTAGAGTCGTGTCTAGAGTTAATAAAATGATAATTAGGTTGGGAGGTTAATTGCATAACTTCGACTGTAATTGAGTACTAGCATTGATTGGGCTAAATAGGAGTCAAGTTTGGTTTGGTTATAGCTGAATTCCCCCTGGCCAGGATGATTGTTTGCTGTTATTTGTTCCCTTGCTGGGAAGTTGTTATGTTGATTTGTTCCCTTGCCGAGATTTCTTATGATTATTGTGATGATGAAAGTGGGAGCGGGTGGCACGCCTGCCACGAGATATTATGAAAGTGGGAGCGGGTGGTACGCCTACCACAGTATATATTGAAAGTGGGAGCGGGTGGCACGCCTGCCATGGGATGTGATTTATGTGGCAGCGGGTGGCACCCCTGCCACAAGAGGTTACTATAAGTGGGAACGGGTTGCACGCCTGCAACAAGAGGTTACTGGAGGAAAAAGGGTGGATTGTATTACATTTCATTGTGTTAAAGGCTTAATTGCAGTTTTCTTTTGTATTCATTGATGATTCGTTTCGTTTTATTTGTCTGCTATTCCGATGTATGTTTTCCTTTTCCCCGTTTAAATTGTTTATGTATTTTATCTGCTGTAGATACATATATGCTTAAAATTGCACAGGTTTATCTGGAGTCTGGTCCTAGCCTCGTCACTACCTCGCCGGGGTTAGGCTAGGCCCTTACCAGCACATGGGGTCGGTTGTGCTGATACTACACTCTGCACTCTTTTGTGCAGATCTCAGTGCCACAGGCTACAAACAGTAGGAAGCTTCCAGCCTCTGATTTTTAGGAGACCCAAGGTAGTTCCGCAGACGTCCGCGGATCTTGGAGTCCCCTGTCCATTTCTTCTATCTGTTTCTTCTATGTAGTCCAGAAACAACATTTTGTTATATTCTTCAGACCCTGTTTGTAGTACTCTTAAATAGTCTGTGAAATTGTGACTCCGGATCTTAGGTAGACCGTTGTGGATAGTTTATCGGCGATAGCTGTGTAAAGTATTAACTTTGTGTTTATTTCGCTAGTTGACTTACTGCTTTTTAGTTGATGCATTTGTGATGTAATGAATTTGTAAATAGAAACGTGGTAATTAGTCCGATTGACTGGCTTGCCTAGCTTTCACTAGTAAGCGCCATCACGACGCCCGAGGGTGGGAAATCCGGGTCATGACAGCTAGGCACATTCCTCGTGGTAATTATATCATCTTTCCCTCATTACCGAGCTGATTTTTTTTTTTCATACTCCATGCTAACTATTAAGGTTTCAAATCTCCAACTGGACTTAATGGCGATTTTCACATCTCTGTCTTAGACCAAAGGTTAATATCTTGTACTTACGGATCCTTCTCTTTTGGTTGGAACCAAACAACTTTCCTTATCTTCTGCAATTCTTTGCACTTTACGCTAATGATGACTCATCTTCCAAATTACTTATGTGAAATCTTTCTCACTAGGAAAAACTAAATTACTTACATAAATGGAAAGCTAATGTATTCACAACTATCATACACAATCTTAAATGCTTAACTCTGCTCACACTGTCAATCTTGGGGAAACCCCTTTTCGATAACTCTTAAAGGTTATTCTTCTGAACTTTGGGTTTAACTTAAACACTTTGGGTTCTAAAATGCGTTCGATGTTTCAAACGTTTACCCATTCATTGGTGTTAATCTGGATAAGTAAGTCGGATTGTACCTTTACTAGCTCTACTGAAATTCTAATTCATTGTATCTACTCAAAACATACTTACATTGTTTTACTAATAGCCTGCTAGCATCATGTTATCTTGTTCTGCTTTGAATAACCAAAGTGAGGCATAAGGTTATTCCTCATACCCCTCACCATCCAAGCCTATTCTACGGTCGCAAAATATTTTTTATTTGTACTATGTACATAGATCACACTTAGGGAAATTTCATCTGTCTTAAATGAAATTGGAATATCTAACCCCAAACTTTCTATACACTTCAAAATCATATCAAACAATAAACAATTCGGGGTAAACACTTAATCACATAACCTAAGAAGGAACTGGCATATCCTTTTTCTCACAATAATAGTTTCTTATTTTAGTAACTTAGTAACGTGGTATTTTGTAGTTCTAATATGAATCAATATGAACAACTTAAAATTATTCTCTTAAATTCAATATCGGCTACTCTTGATTTTCATTTTGTACATCATATCTTCTTAGTCATTTGCATGAATCATACGAAAGACACATCTTTGGTAATAACAAACGTTTCTGACTCCTATTTATTTTGCCCTTAGGATCTTTTGTGTCCAAAACAATAGTGATCAATTCTATTCCCGCTGCGGTAAAATTCTTAACCTATTATACTGTGGGGTCTAATATCTGAACCATTATCATCCAACCCATGGCGCCATTTTCAAGAATAAAAATAAAATTGTTATGCGAGGTAAAACACAGACGGATACACTCCCATACACAAACTTGTCCTTTAGAGTATACCATCATTTGATAAATCAGTTCCTGCACCATTCGGCGAGTCTTGGGTCTTAATCCTAATCTAAAACATATGAAGATTTTGCTGTAATAATTATCACTCACATTTTATTTTAGCAACCATATGCATCACTGTATACTCACAAGTCACCAGAATTTGGATATATTGAAAATTAGAGATCTGATAACTAACTAACTGAATACTGTCGTACAGAAAAACCATAAACCGGCTAACTGAAAGACTACATAACTGGTAAATGAGGTAACTGATAACCATAAAACGTGATAATTGCTTTTGTAATTTTTGATAAATTCATGCTCTAATCTATACTACTACCCATTGGGAAAGCATCCTCTATAGGAACTTGGGTTTTACCTGCCCGTTGCTTGGGCATTCGATACGTCTGAAATTCGATAGGAATAGAAGGTTACATATTGCTCTAAGTTTCGTGGCACGATCTAGAGTAGAAATAAATGAGACAATCCTAAATGTCTTGGTAGTTAATTGTTTATATGTGTAGCCGGCGCACAAATATAAAGGAAACTTCACTAGACACGACTTCGTAGACTACCTAGGACACTTGAACCTAGTGCTCTGATACCAATCTTTGTGCGAAAGATAAACTAACACATGCTGATTTACTGAAAGTCTGAGTGATATACATCAAATTGTGAAAACACTAATATATGTCTGAAACACATATGAAGCCAATAATGTTTAACATGAAAAGCCTGTGACTCTATCTAACTGTTACTCTAGACAATGAAGCCTCTAATGAAATACTGAAAACACCAATTGTTTGTAAATGCTGGAAGATTTTAAAGTAATGATAATGCCCCGAAAGAACTGGGGCTCACTAAATAACTAGTACGAGAATCCTAGCGCTCTGAATCATCAACCTATAAATTGTTACCTGCATCGTGAGATGCAGGCCCGGGTTAAAGGGATGTCAGTACATTTGAGTTGCACTGGTACGTAAAACAATTGAAACAAAGAACTGTAAATACTGAAACTAAAACTGAACTGATAACTGATAACTGATAACTGATAACTGAACTGATAAATGATAAATGATAACTGAAAAAGGAAGTAAGGATATGAATAGTCCCTCTTCTGAATGATGAACCACCTGTTCAATCTAAATAAATAATTGTGGCCTCAGGCGCACTATATATGTGCACAAGGTATGGCCTCGGGCCCAATTATACGTATACATAACTGCGGTCGCAGGCCCAAATATGTATAAAGCATAAACTGCGGCCTCATGCCCAAATACAGTTGTTCAACATTTAGAGATATAAATTCAGGAACTGAGAATCATTACAACAATATGTGATGCTAAAATACTGAATCATACTGATTTACATGATGCTGGAATGCTGATTAGGACTAGACTGAGACATGTATTCATGAACTGATTATGAAAACTGAAACATTAACTGTTAATGACATGCTGAGTAATCCACACTAAGACTCATGGACATTAAACCCAAGTCTATATTGACTATGCACTGAACACAGAACGTTTGGAATGGAAGCCATAAACGAATTACGAAGCTAGAGAATAGAAGTTCTACAATTATTCAAGAAACTGAGCTTAACTATATTTCTGAGGCAATTAGTAACATTATGAATGAAATGTAGTGTAGGGAGAACCAATAACATACCCAAACATAGAGAGTTAGCCTCACATATCTTGATCCTGATCTTTTTAAGCGTATCACAATGTTCGTTGCCTTTTTCAACAATAATCTATGGCAATATATACCAAGAGGAACCAATATTACCACTAATGCTCATGTTTTAGTCACCTAGGCATTTTATCAAATACCTTTTGGGTGTAAAGCCTCATAGCACTTATTAATTGGTCGTTTCTTCCCCAAGTTCTCATTCTACTACATTTAGGTGATTCTACAATCCCAAATAGATGTACTAACACCATTTCTCAACACCCAAATTTTTACAACAATCATAAGTCAACAACCGAAAACCCTGGCATAGTTTATATGGTTCTCTTTATCATACCCATTTACTATTCTCCCAAAAACTCATCAATTCACAGCTATAAATGATTAGGGAGTAGAAAAGTTACCTTTCGGAAATTCAATCCTCTTCAATTCAAGTTCTAGGGTTTTTTTTTCTCAACCATGGTGTCTCGATCGAATATCTAATGATTTGAAGGGTTTACCCATGTTAATAAGGTGTTATGAAATTGAATTAACTTAGAATCATCATTAGAACTTACCTTGGATGATGGAGGGACCTTGGGGAAGCTGTGTTCTTGAGAGCTTCCCTTTCTAGATTAAGGTTTCGTGTTTCGGGGTGTAAGGGACGAGGCACGGATTTTAAATAAGTGTATGTGTCCCAAAAATTGAGGAGGAAAGAAAAGTAGCTCGGATAAATATTGTCGGTGCAAGGAATCATCTGAGTCACCAAAATAACAGTGCAAGGCGCCATCAGAGGCGCCAAAACTACAGTTCCTTGCACTGTCAGGAGCGCTAAATTTAATGCCCTGGACAGTGCCTTGCACTATCAAGGGCACTGAGGTTAATACCCATGGATAGTGCCTTGCACTGTCTATGGCTGTGAGTTTTCATGGCCTTGCACTATCTAATGCTGTGAATTTTCATGGCCTTGCACTGTCTAAAGTTGTGAATTTACATTGCCTTGCATTGTCTAAGGCTGTAAGACGGACCTCCCATAAACTTTGTTGATTCTATCAAATTTTGTGCATCTCACTCTCAGTCTTCATTCCAAATCAACTGTTTCCACCTATACTTATCCCGGTAGGACTTCACATTCCTAAAAAAAGTCACATTAATACTCTTTTGACGCATCCATACCTAATCCAAATTTACGGAGAGTTACATGCACACAAGTCCCAAATGACATATCGAAGTTGTTCCAATTCCCGGAACTACAATCCAAACCCGGTATAATCAAAGTCAACTCCCGGTTTAACTTATATACATTTTAAACCTTCAAATTGCCAACTTTCGCCAAATAGTGCCGAAACCTTCTAGGAACAGCCAAATGCAAATTCGGGCATATGCCCAAGTCCAAAATCACAATGCAGACCTAACGGAACCATCAAAACTCTGATCTGAGATAAAATACTCAAAAGTCAAACTTGGTCAACTTTTCCAACTTAAAGCTTCCTAGTTGAGAATCATTCATCCGAATCAAAACCGAAAATACATGCAAGTCATAATACATCATTCGGAGCTACTCATGCCCTCAAACCGCTGATCGATGCAAATGCTCAAAATGACTGGACGGGTCGTTACGAGCATAGAATGCAATTCAAAGCCCCTAGAAGATATATCAACTAGAATAACGAATTAACATTCAAATACAAAGATAATCCAAGAGTATGAACATGAACTCGTACATGATAAATCTAACATAGTTAATCTAGAAAACATGGCAAATAAAGAGAAATAAAAGATACCTTAAACCTCTCAAGGTTTTGTCTTGGTTTATCAATCCATCATTCAAAGATCCCTTTCAAAATGAGAGGAAGGGACTATTTATGCAGAGTGTTATTTAGGATAAATAACTAAAATACCCTAAGCTTTATAAGACTATTGTAAATAGCCAAATTGCTAATATAGCCTTCTTAATCTTGACTCTTTTAAAGCACTCCAATGCTATGATGTTGACTTGAAAATCATTCTCATTAATGTGTTCATCCGGAATAAATCACCCTCCTCCCCCCCCCCCCCCCCCCCCCCCGAAAGAAATTTGTCCTCCAATTTGGACTTTAAAAACCAAGAAAGGGACAAACATAAGTATCAAGCAATCACAATAAAAATATTGTTTATCCAAGCTAAAAGATTTTCTCAATCTTGTATCCAAAAAGTAAAACTCTTATGATATAGCCAAGTGTCATAATTTATAAAGAACACATCATCAACATAAATGACACGGATTCGACTACAAGGAAAATAGTAACCATGGGAAGAATCAAGAGAGTGTAAAGTTCCATGTTCCAACTAAACCACAATCTTGTAAAATTCTCAAGAAAAAGTGCACACTTTTATGGTATAACCAAGTGTCATAAGAAGCAATAAAAATCGTATTCTCCATTCCAAAGAAAGACACTTTACCAAAATAAGAAACAACTCCGGGGTTAAAAACAAACTTTAAACCCCGAGTATCCACATACTTTCCAACAACAACTTCACATGGAAACTTAGAAGATAGGCCAAGTTCATCATGAATCGTCATAAGAATATCAAAATACTCAAAGTATGCATATTTACCTTGATGGCCTTAGATAAACATAAGATAAGAATTAGCCAAATGTATATACCATTCTTGCTTTTGGGAAAAGAAAAAGCTCTTGACAAATAATATGCCGAAGTGTTAGTTCAAATATTTCCTTACACTTAGCAACTTTCTCTTGTTGAACCTTCATAAAATAATCAGTAAAGTTACATTCTTTTTGCTCACAGTGATCATTCAAAGACCAAAGAAACATTCTTACCTTTTCTCAAAGAAGCATTAGTAAAATCTAATGAGAATGTTCTTTCAAAAGTAGAAATAAGATAAGTAAAGCAATTAATACTAGTGCTAGTATCAAAAATGTTACTTTCCTTTTTACGCTCAACCAAATCACCACATTCAAATTTTCCCATTTCATCATAAAATTGAATCTTTCTTCCAGAGGAGTGGAAATAATATCAAAGAATTTCACATTCTTCTTGACTCGTTTCATCATAAAATCAAAAATTTTATTCTCACAAAGTTAAAGTAAAGTCAAAATAATCATCACATACATCATCCCATATAGGTGGACTATCAAAAAACTCAACATCACTCATATCACTAGCTAAAGAGTCATTAAGCAAAGAGCTTGAAGCACCCAACAATACACAAGAACTCTTAACTAGTTGCAAGCCACCATTATCTTTCACATAACAAGACAAAGAAATATCAAACTCATTAATGTCATTGTTATCATTCAACCTCAAAGTGTTACCACAATCAAATAAGTACTAAAAGTAGAAGGATAAGCTATTTTACCTTGAAGCACTTCTAAAGTATTCTCTTTACCTTGAACTTGCTCAATGGATTCCATAAGTTCTCTTGAAAAGGTAGATTACTCTTTGTTCAAGCTCTTCAAAGTGGATTTAACTTCACTTAATATCTCATTTCCAAAAGTCCCTACACAGGATATAAAACAGCTACAGAAAGACGAAAGGTTAGTAGCATTAGAATAAGGAAATCCTCACTCTCTTTTTGTTTTCCCTCTTTCTTTTCTCTCATTTTATTTTCAAGCTCTTCAATCTTTTCTTGTGACAACTCACTCACGTTACTCCGCGCTTTCTCTACTTTTCCACTCTAGAGTTGTCATTTTTATCTCCCTCACTTCTCTCTTTCTTCTCTCATCCTTACTTTGTCTATTTGCATGTTTCAAGGATGTACTCAAACTCATTTGGCCTCTTCCCCTTTGGTTTACTTCATCCCCCCCTATATGCTTATTGTATGTTGTCCAACTCATTTAAAGTGGTCTCATGATCATATCTAAAAAGTGGGTTACTAATCATCCGAGGCTCTTGAAGTATGGGTGGTGAAGGAGGGAGATTGTCCCTCTTTGGTGGTGCTTGAGGCGTATGTTGTGGAGGTAGAGAGAGTGGTGGTCTAGGTTGTGGTGAAGGTTGATAAGGTAGCAGTTGATGTACTTGTGGTGGTTGAAGTTTGGTTGGGGGTTATAGTTGTTGGTAGTGGGGTGGTGGATAAGTGTAAGGTGAATTGCAACAAGCATCAAAAGACACAACTAGACTTGGCATAGTATAAGAATCATAATCTCCACTTGGACTACGAGAAGGACTTGTGAATTTATTTTCACTCCAAACTCTATATCCAATATCTTGCCTAGCCACCAACTTATCCTCAAAGTATTTAGGAATAAAAGAATGTCCCCTTCCATTTATATCAACCACATACCTATTTCATTCTACATCAATCGGAAGATTATGATCGAGAAACTAAGGCTTTCCCAATCGTACATGGCAATACTTCATAGGATATACGTCATACCAAACCATTTATATAAAGTCTCTTTTGGTTATAATAACCATCAAACTCTATCAACCCACTCACCCGGTATTTTTAGGTGACTCCCTTGGAATACAACTCAATCCCAACCATTCCACTGTCACGACCCAAAATCCCAACCCGGTCGTGATGGCGCCTCTCATGAAGACAAGGCCAGCCAATCCAACTAAACCTTGATTTAAATAGTTTAACAACACAAATTAATACAAGTACGGATTAATAACAGAAATTAGCGAAAACATATAGAGAACCATCCCGACTACAGCCCTCAGATCGGGGTGTCACAAAGTCATGAGCCACTAATGAAATCCTAATAACAAAATAACTATTACAATATCTTTGGCACAATTGTTTGAAGAAAGTGGAAACAACAAAATAAAAGAGATACGGGGCTGCGGACGCCAACAGCTACCTCGTAACCTCCGAATCACAGCCCTGGCAGTAGTAGTCAATGCCTCGGAGCGGAACCGTTAACGCTTGAATCTGCACACATGGTGCAGGGAGTATTGTGAGTACTTCCAACTCAGTGAGTAATACACATAAATAATGACTGAAAGTAAGAAAACACATAATGCACAAGGCAATCCATAATGAGTAATGAAACATCATTGAAATAGTAACCAGTGTAAAATCAAGTGAAAACTCCTTTCAACAGGTGAAACATGTGCATCTTTCAAGTAAATAACGTGAAGTAAAAGAAAGCACTTTAAAACTGCCCCTCGGGCTCAATATCATTTAAAAACAGTAAAATCTCCTCAGCTCTGGTTACTAGTTGTCATTGTTACCAACTGTAACATCCCTGGGTTCAGTATCATTTAAAATAGTAAAATCTTTCAAACTCCGGTTACCAGTTGTCATTGTTAAGAACTGAACCTACAGTTGTCATTGTTACCAACTGTAAATCTATCAAACTCCGGTTACCAGTTGTCATTTTTACCAACTGTAACCTATAGTTGTCATTGTTACCAACTGTATTATCTATGGTTACCGGTTGTCATTCTACCAACCGTAACCTACAGTTGTCATTATTACCAATTGTATTATCTACCCATCTCCGGTTATCAGTTGTCACTTGTCATTGTTACCAACTGTAATTATCATAATGGGTACCCTGCGCTCACTGTGGGTGGTTCAGACTCCGGGAGGGGCTTCTTACGGCCCAAGCGCTATATCATATCTCGTGGCGGCGTGCCACCCGATCCCATTTACATCATATCCGTGGCGGCGTGCCACCCGATCCATTTCAAAATCATGTGAAAACATCATTTAGTTTTCAAAACTGAGTTCAAATAATGATTCAAATCATTAACAAATACCCCCGAAGGGTTTACATAACCGGCATGAAGCCCAAATATAATTTCAGTAAATAGTGATAAATTACCCCTGAAGGGTTCACATAACCGGCACGAAGCCCAAATATGGCTGGAAGCCCAAATCATTATATTATCAAATCAGTTCGAATCAAATAGGTAGTGAAAATCATCAATCGGGACGGACTAAGTCACAATCCCCAGTAGTAAACGACCCCACGCTCATCATCGAGCGTGTGCCTTACTTCAATATAGCACTACGATGTGCAATCTGGGGTTTCCAACCATCAGAGCATCATTTACAATCATTACTCACCTCGAACCGGCTAAATCCTTAGCCCGCGACGCCTTTGCCCTTTGAATTGGCCTCCACGTGCGTCGAATCTATTCAAATTCAGAATAATTACGTCACAATATGCTATGGGGACAAAGGCTAAGCGAAAATAATCAAATTTACTAGGAAATCCCGAAATTAGCAAAACCCGAGCCCCGGGCCCACTTCTCAAAATTCAGAAATTATCACTCCAACGAGTTCCTTATCTCCTCAGGAGTTCAACCATATAAAATTTGTCGAATTCCGACACCGGATCGACCTCTAACCCTCACACCTAAGCCTTAGGGTTTTCCACAATTTTTCCAACTTAAATCACCAATTAATTGCTAAAAATAGTGATAAACTGAGGTAATTCCTCCAAAATTGAGTTAGGAATACTTACCCCGATGTTTCTCTTTGAAACCCTCCAAGAATTGTTTCAAAACTTGTTTCAATCCGAGTTCTATGGCCCCAAGTATGTTTAAGATGACAAAAACTCTTCCTTTAAGAATTTGTCCATGAAAATCTTCTTTGAATATAGTTTTGAGGTTGATTTATGGTGATTCTATGGTGTTTGGAAGTGTTCCTCTTCGTGGGTAACGAAAATGGGTCTTATAGAACAAGATGGGCATTGGGTTCTACTTAAAAAGTGTCAAAAATCGAGTTAAAACACCCTCTTCAGGTCAAAAATGCGATCCTGGTTGCCAAAAATGGGGACCACATTTCACCTTTGCGGTTCGCATTTTGGTCGCATTTCTCGCCCCCAGTTTCTGCCTCAAAATGCGACATTCTGGGCCAAAAATGCGGTTTGCATGTCGATACACGAAAATAGGCATAACTTCCTCATACGATGTCCGAATTGGACGATTCTTTTTGCTATGGCTCCAAAATTTCAATACGAATCTAATGCTTCAATCAAAACTGAATTTGGAATTCATTTGCATAATATGATACCTCTTATTCTTGAAGGCACGACATCGACACCTTCTTGAAATGCCAAAGTTAAACTCCATCAACCATCCAAAATCCATTCGAGACCCTCGGGACTTCAACCAAAAACTTCAACATGTCTCATAACATTATTCAAACTTGTTCCAACCTTCGGAACGTTCAAATCAACATCATAACATCGAATTCGCATCGGATTCAAGCCTAAGGATCTTAAAATCTTTTAAATCGCTCTTTTGATCTAAACCCGACCAAACCACGTCCGAATGAACTGAAATTTTGCACACAAGTCATAAATCACAAATCGAAGCTACAGCAACTTTCGGAATTCCATTCCGACCCTCGGATCAAAATCTCGCCTATCAACCGGAAATCGCCAAAATTCTAACTTCACCAATTCAAGCCTAATTCTACACGGAACCTCCAAAACTAATTCCGATCACTCTCCTAAGTCATAAATCCTCTCCCAAAACTAACCGAATCATCGGAATTCACATCCGAGCCTTCTAACTCATAAGTCAACATACAGTTGACTTTTACAACTTAAGCCTCCTTGAAAGAGACTAAGTGTCTCATTTCTTACTGATTTCACTCCGAATGCAACTTACTCAATTAAATTACCTAAAACATTGATAACAAGGCATAATGATACAGATATTGGGGAAGACGGAGTAGTAACCCGTGAGACGATTTACCGGGTCGTCACATTAACAGAGGAAGAAGCAATTAAGTTGTTCGCGTAGTGAGTACTTATAGTAACCAAACAACCCTCATAGCCTTCTATATTCGCTACATAATGCCTCAATTTCTCCCACTTTCATCATAAAAGATTTTAACACTTGGAGAAGCACAACTAGTTTCATAAGAAGAGTCCACATAACCATCCATACCTCCCTTATGATTCCTTGTAACTACAAAATGTAACCTAAAGCAAGAAAGCCGGCTAGTAAAAATAAGGCCTCACAATTCACTTCCTTAGTGTATCGGTAAATATATATGTCACTCAACACTCGTGTTTACACTCAAAGGTCAAACGCTTTTGTGAACTCGCTCAATTGAACTCACCAATCTAGCCTTTTTCCACACAAGGGTGTCTAAAAGTTCTCCTCACAACCAACGTTCTCAAATCAATCCAAGTAGGCAATCAAGTATCAGTTTGGAATGGAATGTATGTAACACCAAAGAAAGCACAACTAAAAACTAACGGACTTGAGCCAACCAATTCACAACGAAATTAAAGAGAAAAGCACGAAAAAAATGGCACGAAAGAAAATCAAGCACGCAAAGAATCTAAAAATAAACTCAATATGAACTAATATCAAGTTAATCTACTTAAGATTTTAGTTTAAAAGAAATCAGAAGAATGAAAAGAAAAGAATCTACAAAATTAGACATTTTTCAAAATGTGGTCATATTCACAAAAAGTGGTCATTTTTGCAAAACTGGTAGGATTTTCAAAAACTAGACAGCTGGACAGATTTGCAGTAGCTGACAAAATACTGAGCAGAGCACTGTGACCTTGACAACCTGGAGTTCCAGATTTGAACTCCAACCATTATAGGCGTTCAGCTCACCAACTGAGTTTCAGCTACAGCCTTTCAAAATTTTCGATTCACTTCCAAAAACTGTTCTAAATAGCTATTGAATTTTGGCCTGGTATGCAGAATGTTTGCAAGTGCACTAAACAATTCCAACTGGTGTAATTGGCAATAATTACTCCTTCGCAACTTTAACTCAAAGCATGGCTCAAGACCAGAACCAGAAGCAATAGCAGCAATTCTGAGTATTTATATTCAACTGTGCTGATTATTGTTAGCAACAAACAAATTGAAGTTCAGTTCCAACTGTAGGGAACTTTAAGCTTAACAGACCAAACTGAGCTAGGAACTTTGAGTGAATTGATTTCTGGTATGTCTAGCTGGACAAACTCAATTGCAGCTAATAAAGTCCTCGCCATAAGAAATTGGCAGAAAAATTGGTGCAAGAGACCAACAAACCTTCAGCTTCTAGCTACAATTCAGCAAGGACAACATTCAGTTGTGCAACTATGCAAGAAATCAACAGCGTAAACAGTGCGGAAACATGACATGAAAATGCAGCAACAATGCATTTAGATTTAGCAGCAATTGTCTAGTCTTCAACTTTGAAATGCAGCAGCAGACTAGAAACAAGAACTTCAAAGACTGCTGGCAAACATGAACTCAACTGAGCATACTCAACTTCCCTCCAAATTCAGCCTCTCAAGCTACTGATTTCTCAGCTGAGATGCTGTCTCAAGTTGCAAATCTTAGCATCTCAAACAGAGCAGGAGCAGGGCTTAACAATGCAACTCAAATAGGTTCAAGACTCAAATCAAATTTTCAATCAAAATTTCATTCAAGAACAATGACCTTCTACAAGTTCATTTATCAGTCAATTGAACCTTCAACTGAACCTTGAAGTCCTTTGTAAATGCACTTTGTTTACCCTTAAAAATGGATAACAATTGAATTTATACACGATTTTAAGGATATGTAGATTAATTCAATACAAATGATTAATGACATTAGATTAAGCAAATGAAATACGTAACAAATAGCCAAACCACTGATAAGAGTGATTCTGAGCTCGGTTAATCGCTAAACGAGGAACCTGCCTTCGGTTCCGAGCTTGCACTTATGAAGAACTTATGAACAAAAATAAGAATTCTGAATAACTTTTAGAAACAGAGAGAATAGTAGTAAATTGCCTTGGTATGTGTGTTACAATGTGTTTTATGAATAACAAGCTTCCCCTCTATATAGTAGGAGAGTTTTACCCTAAGTATAATCCTAGAAAGGTAAAAATCTTCTGTTTCGCTAATCATTGATTTTCTATCAATAAGGGCCGAGATTCACACCGTGATATAAGGTTGGGCATCGAAATCACGACCCTTTGTTAGTCATGTGTGATTGTTTGGTAATGCTTTCTAAAGTCTTGAGGCTCAAACCGAACCCGGAGGACGTGGTCCCGATGCCCCCAAGGATAGGTGCTTTCCTTGAGCCCTGATATGAGAGGCTCCTCACTCTGACTCCGATGCTTAACGGTCATATTCGTGCTCCGTTTGCCTCACCGGGAAACCAGGGTGCTCAGTGGGCTCGGTTTTACCCGTATACAGATAGTCCCCTCATTTCTCTGAAAGTAGGCTTGGCGAAACAATGGGAAACGACAAATGACTCTCATTCCTTCCTTCATACGTTACGACGAGGGAGCCGAAAGGTCCTATCAGTTGTGTTGTTCTGTCACGTGTCGCTCGCTAGCACGTTGCTCCTAAATGCAAAATGTTGGCTATTTCCCTATAAAAGCTTCCTCCCTTTGTTGTTTTTCTACTTTTTGATCAAATTACTACCTTCAAGCTTTCCAGCCATCATCAAACCTTCTTCAAACCTTTATATCTTCATCTTTTCTCTTCAATCTCCATAGTTTTACCCAGGTTTTCTTTAAATCTTCATACTCAGTTCTTCATCTTCAAAACCCGCTTTCCAAAACTTTGCATTTTTCTTCAAAATTTCAAACCCTCCTCCAGATAACTATGGTCAGAACATCAAAATTTATTCCTCAACAAATTGTCTCTTCTTCTTCTCAACTGGCAGCTGGTGCTGAAGCGATCGCCCCTGAAGTATTCACCCTCGAAACGGCTTCCCTCAATGTGGTTGCTAACAAACCCACCCCCCGAGCATCCCATGAAAGCATTCATCCCCGGGGGGCTGCTCAACTACAGACGACTTTAAAGTCAAGAAGCCCTCGTGCAAATAGAACTGGGGCAAAGGAGCCTCGAGGTACATATGCTCCGTGACTGAAGACGTTCTTCCTGTAGATCGAAAGGACTGCAATTGGGAGGGAAAGGATGTATTGTCCCCGAGCTCGAGAACGCCGTTACTACCCATGTGGAGGGGTACTTAAGTGTTTAGACTTACCCCTTAACACTAGGCCCGATGGACCCAATCGTTCTGGACTTTGGCAAGAGGTACGAGGTGTGCCTCGGGCAAATCAATCCGTTGTTATGGAGGATTGTGATCCTCCTCCACTACTTCATGAACAAGACCGAGTCTTGTCAGTTTACGATCGACCACCTACTTCGGTTATACAATCCTTGAATGTTCCGAGGGGGACTGATCATGCTTACTCGCCAGTCCAGCAAGGCTCCCTTTTCGAGTATCGACGAAGACCGAGACTGGGGCTGGCAGGGATGGTTCGTCCGAGTGAAACCTGAGGATTTTATCCCTCTGAATACATGCCATTCCCTAAGAAGTGGAATGTGTCTCCCAAGTGCAATCTCTCTTTAAACATCAAGGTTCATTTTCTTCAATTTCATTCTTCTCTTTCATGCTTGTAGTTGTGCAACTGTCGCCCGGGTTTCGAATGCGGTGCCCCAGCTAAAGGAATGGATCGAGGGCATCTGTACTCAGATGTCTTACTTTGAGATCACATGGCGCGAACTCTCGACGGGCCGATGGGAGGCCCCTTCTCATGGTAAGCCCTCTTTCTAAATAGCCAATACCACGTTTCTACCTTTTATTACACTAACTCCTCTTCCCTTTTGTTGTTGCAAGTTTTTCTAAGACCAGCGAACTTAAGCCTTCGGAAGGGGACGAGGATATGCCCATGTCCGTTGATCCCTCCGTTGCTGCCACAGAGCGAATGAAGAAAATGAAGAGAAAACCCTCAGAGTCCTTAGGCTATAAGATGAAGAAACCAAAGAAAAGGGTGCTTCACAAGCCCAGGAGGGGCTCCAATTCCCGGGTGCCAGGTTCCGACTCTCTTCTCTGAATTAGGGACGAGCCAAAGGATGAATCAATTTTTGTTACCACAGGACGGCCTATCCCGGGGACTCGGATGCATCCGATGGGGAGACTCGTGAGATTTGTTGATAGCCAATTTTGCCCTCATATGTTTTATAGTATGTATGCTTTCAAAATATCATTTTGCATCGTTACTTAATTTAGAAGAGTTACACAAGTATTTTCTATAAATTTTAAAGCTTTAAAATTTACTTTCTTGCATTTAAATTGTTCAGATATTTATTAATTATCCCCTTAATTTATTTTGGGACGCCTTAATCATCCAAAGCTATTATCTGTATCCAAATATAGGTTTCATAATATTTTTACCTCATTTTATATAGTTATATTTGTATTTTTAGGCTATTTACCTAAATCTGCAATAATAGCCTATATGCTATGTATAATTATACTTTTTCACATTATTTGTGCCAAATAGCATTTTTTATATTTTTATGATGTAAAGCTACTATTTTTAAATACTTTACTGCATAAATAATAATTTTTATTATGTGTTAATTACTTTTTATAAATAATTTTTTATAAATTTTGTTAAATTATGGCCCAACTTTAAAATGAATTTCAGACCAAAAGTGGGCAGCCTAGATACCCTAAACCCTTTGGCCCAATTCCCTCTGGCCCAAACCAAATAACCCTTTAACAAACCCGGTTGGTACCTATTTAGACGACCCGCGCCGCTTCTCTTCTAATATTGCCCATTTATCTCAGATGATCAACGGCCCACAACTACTCTCCCATTTTAATTACCCGCCCCAACCCTAATCCTCACATTTTTACTCTGCCCAGCCACCCCTAAACGCTCTTCTCTCCTACTAAACCCTAACTGTCTCACCCAAAATCTTAGCTTGTACCCAAGAGAATATGGAGATCTTCCATATTTCCTTTATTTTTTCTATACTCACAGCGTTTCTTTCCCGTTTTCTTGACATTACTCGTTTGGTACTGAGTTATTTATGGAAGCTCATCAACAGGCATCCAATGGACTCCGATTTTATATTATTGCTATGTTCTTGACTGGATACATTCGCTACCAGGTTATATAGGTTCGATTTACCAAGATCCTTGGCCAATCTTTGAATTCTGTCGAACTAGGATTTCAAACTCTTAATTTTTTCTCCTTTACAGGTTGCTTTATTGATTGCATGTATATTTCTCTTTTCCTTGTTTATGTTTGTTTGATTTTTTTCCTTATTTACTCGTCTGATTTAACTACTATATAAACCCCTCCCCTAAATCCCCTTTAAGAGACTTTTAATCACCTTAAGAACTTTTACTCTCTTACTCCTTCACTCTATATTGTTCTGAATTGGCTCTTGGCCAGCTGAAAGTCAAGGCCGCCATAATTCGATTAATTAACCTTTCTTGGTGCGAGCACTGTCCGGGGTTCTTCTGAAACCATTGGGAACTCTGACGCACTAAGACTTTGGGTGCTACTACTCTTTGTTGAAGTTTGGAGCACTGTTGAGATTGTTCTTCTTGTTTGTCTGTTTATCAATTGATAACTGGTAAGTTTCATGGCCTTCACAATTTCATTCTCTTTCGTTTGCGTTCATATTCTGTATACTCATGCCCATGAAATTTTTGTGAATCAATATGTTTCTATGCCATCTCTGTTTGAATCCATATTGGCTCTAAACTTATTTTGTGACTCTGAACTTTTCTAGCATTTGAACTTGCCTAAAATTCCCAACTCTAAGATATGTCTATATGTTTTATATGAATGATTTTTTGCACGCCTAAGCTTGTTTACCCTAGTGTGTTTGCACCTGAATGCTTACATCTGCTGCCTGGCATGAGTTTACTTCCCTGCCTTATTCCGAACTCTTGTGATTAAACCAATTCATGACTGGAATGTGTTCTAATCCCTATAGGGTCATTCATATGTAGCTTGTTATATTCTTTAATGATCATGTAATTTTGATGTCATTCATATGTAGCTTATTCCAGTAACTCCATCGTGTGATCTGCCAGACTATATGTTGCTAAGTGTTGCCCAGGTCTTTCTTGTGTCAGTTTCAATGTTCAGCCTCTTCCTATATATGATCAATTAGCACTAGGCTTGATAATTACATATCCTATTAACTTAAGGTTGATACCGTCATCCATCATGAATCCTAATGTTTGTCTGTCTAGTTAGCTTAAGAATGACATATTATTTACCTGCTTTGAGTTCTTAAAAACTTGTATTGCAGTAAGTGTCATCTTGTTATGCAAGGCTTTCTTGTTAGAATCTTCATAGAAAGATTTTATTCCACCTTTTTCATGCGCATGATTTTGCTTAGGCTGTCGTATGCAATTCTTTGAGTTGGTTCTGTTTTGAAACAATATTTGCAGTGGTTTGGTGCTACCTTATCGTGCCTTTATTGATCTTGTGTTTTTTTTTTCTGGAATTACTTGCCCGTATGTGTTTTTGGTGCTTGTCAACTTAGCATGGCCCTGTATATTGGCTAAAATTGCAGTTCTTTTAGTTGTAAAATTAAGTGTTTAAATTACTCCAATGCGTAGTTCTATTGCCTATATGGCTAGTCTGGTATCCATTAGCCTAATTACTGGGATTGTTTGGGCCTGGTGTTTTGGGCCTGCCGTTAGTATTTGGAGGGGTCTGGAGCACACTGCATGCACCTGGAGTTTGGGCCCGCTATCCTGATGAAGTTCTAAGCATAATTGAAGGCGAGGGGTCTAGAGCACACTGCATGCACCTGGAGTTTGGGCCTGCTATCCTGATGAAGTTCTAAGCATGTTTGAAGGCCCAGATGTGTTATTGGGTTTTTTTTATTTGTATTTGGGCTTGTAATCAATCAATGTGGTCTATAATAATTTGTATAACAAATGATGGGAAGGTTATTGAAATTGGGGGAACGAGTATATTCTATTTTTGCATAAAAGAGTAAAAAACATGCCTGTAGAGTCCACATGCTTTGTTTGCTATTTTTCTTTGACATACTTTATTTCTACACACTCATAGAAAGCATGCCAATAGGAAATCACACAGTTCACTTAACTTGCCTATTGCCTGTACATTATTCAAAAGCTTGATTGTTTGACTAAATACTTTACTTGCTCTAGTGTCTACTTCTATTTAATTATTAGATAGCATGTCTATAGGGTTGTAATAATACATACTTTATTAATGTTCATCTAGATACCACGATTATAGGGTCTTAACTAATTAATTAATCAGTTGCTTCTGTCATTTTATTATACTGCCACCTAGATAGCATGCCTATAAGATAAGTATGACTATATTAGTTCAAATACCAACAATTAGAAATCATGCGTATAGGTTTTATCTAACCTGGAATTTGTAAATTAGTTAATTTAGAACAGCAACACTGCTTGTATGATATTTGGGATCAGAATCGTATATAAATCATGCCTATAGGACTGCATAACTAGCCTAAGACACCTATCAGTGCGAATAATCCTGAGTCTGCAAACAGTACGCTGTCTCCTCGCCTAAGCCATTTAGAACATTGACGATGCATGTACAATACTGGAATCAGAATCACATAGAAACCATGCTTATAGGACTTAATGCGTATGCAATTGTCTACTGCCTAATTGTCTGCGTATTTTTTTGCTTATGAGTGGAGGTTAATTGAGCCTTTTATTGCAATTATGTGTAGTCCTACTTGTTTTGATTGTCGCCTAATTTTTTCATTTTGAACACCTAAGTGAAGTCTATAAATACTAAATAGTAGGTCCAAAGCCTCTTGGACTATAAGCATGGGATCGGTAGTGCACGCATAAGGTACGACTTTTAAATGAATTAGAATGCCTTTAAGTAAACAACTTCAATATAGTAATCGAGTAGCAGGAGATGATAGTCTGTACCCGCTGAATAGTATGAGCAACCCCCACCTTAAGGGTGTTTCGATGTATTACTTATGCTGCACGGGGTGATCCTTTAGGCTAAAAAAAAGGACCCCCCTCTTTATATATTTTTTCGGGGTAGATGTACCCTTGTAGTCATAATGATTTGTGCTGGCTCTCACGTGTTCTAATAAGACTTCCCGACTTCTAAATTTCCTTTTATTTATTTGCTCACCTAGTCTAATTACATAATCCACAAGGTTTAAAGTTCGGCCGTGTTACAACCCATATTTGCATACGTTACCTTACGCCGTAAGTTAGTCTACGTAGGTCCGAGAAGAGATTATTTTTGAGATGATTAGAATTTAGTCCCATTGGTCTTAAATGATACAAGGATGTATAAGGGTGGTTAACAAGTACTAGAAGTTAAACGAATCATGGATGTTGTAACTCGTATTTTCAGGTAAATCTAGAGGTGATTAATATTACCCAGAGGTTATGTTTTAAGGTATTTGAATCATATAATACCCGTTTCATAAGTCTTGAAGTCAAACGAGTTATAAAAAAAAGGTCGACAAAAGTTGTCGCAAATTACGTTCATAATTTTACTCATACTTTAGGTCAAATGTCGTAAGCTTTTCTCCCAATTTACTTGGAATTACGAGGCGATCTACCCACCAAATTGAAAATATATGAGTCTAGTTTCTAAATCATTAAACCGTTTGTCAATACGATCTTTGAGTTGAGAGATATTCGCGTTTTCGCGAGACAGCGCCAAGCACCTCTCTGTGGGCCCCATATAGGCGGTTAAGACTTGTAGATGTATATAACACGCCTCAACCCCGTTTTAAGTCATATGTTTTCAGTATATGCAGACATTAAAAACCTAATAACACCCTCTCAATCTTCTCTCATGATCCACGACTAAAACAAAGGGCAAACAACACAAATCAAGTGTCGGGAATCCCGTGGCGCTAGTAAGTTCCTTATTCTTCTTGTTGTTGCTGATTCTTGTGTTGTTCCAGCTCGTGTGGGAGGTTTTTTAAGTTTTTTATGTTCTGTAGAATACTCCCTCAAGTTTTAATATCAACCCTAGGTGATTTCAAGTCTTCTAAAGTGATTCTAGTGCCGAAAAATCCTAATTGATTGCTAGCTTCGTTTCCTTGTTCTTGTGGCAGCATTGGAAGGATATTTCGTGGTCAATTAAGGTCAAATTGAAGTTTTTAATCCTGTTTAAAGGTAAGGAACCTCTTATCCTACATGTATTCAAGATAATCCAAGTGACGGCAAAGTCCTTGAAGCTAGAACTTGTGAGATGTATGTCAGAAGGCTTGCTAGTTTGTTGTTGGTTGGTGGACTATTTTGGGAGGCTTAATATGATTATTATTGATGTTGTTTGGGCTGTTTGGTGATTGTGTTAACTTGTGGGAAGTCATATATATAGGGGAGGTGCTGTCCGTTTCATCATAACATAGGTTACGGTTGATACATAATAGTTACGACGCTTAAACGATAACGATAGTGTCATTTCTCTTATTGTAGACTAAGGAGACATGGCATTCTCATAGCTTGAGATTGGGAAGTATATACAAGGTATGTGAGACTGTCCCTTTCCTTCTTTTGCACGACTCTAATTGTACATAATGCAATGAACGAGCCCCCAAAGATACTCTATTCTTAGAAGCTAGCAGTACTTATATTGTTTCCCCTCTTATGGGACGATTGATGTTGATGCTACTTCTTTGACCTTACGCCACTCCAAAAGTTTCAAAGTTTGATTCTAATGAATCCAGCATGCATTATCTAGTTTACTCTACCGAGCCGCGCTATAGTCGGCCGGGTATGGAACCTATTGTGTAACTATATACATGTATCTATTTTACTCTACCGAGTCGCGCTATAGTCGGCATTTATTTTGCTCTACCGAATCCGCGCTCTAGTCAGCCGGGTATGGAACCTACTGTGCAACCACAGATCAGTTGGGTATGATGATACCGAGCCTTATGATGGCCGGGGTATGATATGATGATGATGAGGCCCACAGAAGCGTATGTATATGATGATTTTAAAAGGACATATATGTATATGCACATCAGGCATTTCATGGTTAGTCACCCTCAGAGGCACTCAGATGTTACAGGTTGTATATTCTCGTCGCCCTCAAAGGCACTCAGATGTTACATGGTGTATATTTTCTATCCCTCTGTACATTATTGTTCTCAAATTATGCTTTCCTGTCTTATATACTGAGTACCTTATTTGTACTGACGTCCTTTTATTTGTGGACATTGCATGTCGTGCTGCCGGTCCTGATAGGCAGGTAGACAAAGCTCCCCCACCATTGTAGGCTGCCAGTTCAGCGTTTATTGGAGAGATCCCTTCTCCAGACTTGCTGTGATCTTGGTATGCATTGCAGCACTTATGTTCTTTTAGAGGCTCATAGCCAGGTGTTGACTCATGTATAGTTGGGATTGCCTTGTCGGCAAATTTATTTTTATTGTATAGTTTTTCATGACAGCCTTGTCGGCCATGTTATATATGTTTATGTCATTATTTGGAATTTTTGGTTGATTAGGATTATTGTCTGCCATTTATACTGATCTCGTTGGCCCTTATAGGCAATAAGAAAGGTTTGATAAAATGTACGTTGGTACTTGGCAAGTAAGGCTCGGGTGCCCGTCATGGCCCTCCGGTTTGGGTCGTGACAAACTTGGTATCTGACCAGGTCTGTCCTAGGGGTTGTCTATGAGCTGTGTCAAGTAGAGTCTTGATTATGGATGTGTAGCGCGCCACGTTTATAATCAGGAGGCTGCATGACATTTAGGGTTGTTACCTTTTTTCTCGAATCTAGATCGTGCGCAGAGCTTAGCCGTAAGTATTCGTCTCTAATATTCACCATGTTCTTTTCAATGATGCCCACAACTAGGAAGCATGTGATTAGTAGACACCTTGATACAGCTGCGGGTGAGGGTACTAGTCAGGTGCCTCCCACTAGAGAAGGCCATAGTGAGCCTCAAGGTGAGATGCTGTCTCAGACCTCATTTACTCCTTCTCCTCTAGAGGATATAAGAAGGCACCCAGCATCTCCAGTTCCTCCATCTGGTACTACAGACCAGGATATGCAGAGTGCGGTAAAATTGTTGACTAGCTTGGTAGCTGCTCAGGTTCAGAGGCAGAATACCAATGCTACTGATAAACCGATTAGGGCGAGAGTTCGTGATTTTATTAATAAAGATCCTCCAGTGTTTACCGGATCAGACCCAAGGAGGACCCGCAGACTTTTATTGATCAGGTTCATCGTACACTACGGGTTATGCATGCTAGTGATACGGAGGCAGTAGAGTTGGCTTCTTATCGGTTACGGGATTTAGCAGTTTTCTGGTATGATAGTTGGGAAAGATCCAGGGGTCCGAACGCTCCTCCACCTCTGTGGAGGGAATTTTCTGAGGCCTTTCTTCGTCACTACCTACCAGTTGAGATACAACGAGCTAGAGCTGATAAGTTCTTGAACCTTCGACATGGTAATATGACTGTGCGAGAGTATAGTATGCAGTTTGATTCTTTAGCAAGGTATGCTCTCCATATAGTGGCCGAGATGAGCGATAGGGTGCACCTATTCGTGAACGGATTGGGACCACATCTGATAAATGAGTGCACAACAGCCTCCTTGATAGAGGGCATGGATATTTCCAATATTCAGGCTTATGCCCAGACACTAGAGGATCATAAGCGCCAACAAAGAGCAGACAGGGAGCAGGATAGGGGCCAGCATAAGAGGGCGAGATTTGTAGGGTATTCTGATGACTTCAGAGGTAGTGTTAGACCCCAGTCTTAGAGGAGTTTGGCGCCACCTGTAGCTAGTGCTCCTCCACGCTTTCAGAGGCCCCGGTATGATCAATATACCTATTCTGGTTTAGGTCAGAGTTCGCGGGCATCAGGCTCACAATATCATAGGGATACTCGTAAGACGAGACCCCCAACACCTCGTTGTGATCAGTGCGGCAAGGCCCACTTTGGAATGTGCCGTCGAGGTTTTGATGCATGCTATTTTGCGGACAGCCTGGCCATATGAGGCGGGATTGTCCTAACAGAGAAGGTGGTGGTATGGCTCAGCTGACTGGATCTGTGGCTGGTTCTTCCTTATTAGTTCGACCTCCAGCACGGGGTTTTCAGCAGTCGATAGGTCGTGGTAGAGGTAGAGGTGCAGTGCCGAGTTCGAGTGGTACTCAAAATCGAACATGTGCTCTAGTAGGTCGACAGGATCTCAAGTCATCTCCGGATGTTGTTACAAGTATATTGTCTGTGTTTTCTTATGATGTGTATGCGTTTATTGATCCAGGATCTACATTACCATATGTTACACCCTTTGTCGCTAATAAGTTTGGCGTCAAACCTGAATTAATAAGTAAACCACTTGCGGAATCTACTCCAATAGGAGAATCAATGATTGCTAGAAGGGTATATAGAGGTTGTACAATGATGATTTGTAGTCGTCAAACCTCGCGAATTTATTTGAGTTAGAAATGGTTGATTTCAATGTGATAATGGGAATGGACTGGTTGGCCTCATGCAATGCAAATGTTGATTGTCGTACGAAGATGGTTAGGTTTCAGTTTCCTGGTGAACCCGTGATCGAATGGAAGGGGAACATTGCTACGCCGAAAGGTATGTTTATTTCCTATCTTAAGGCAAGGAAGATGATCTCAAAGGGTTACATTTATCATCTCGTTCGCGTTAGGGATGCAGAGGCGAAGTTGCCTACTCTACAATCAATCCCCGTGGTCAATGAATTTCCAGATGTTTTCCCAGATGAACTCCCAGGCCTTCCTCCTGAAAGGGAGATAGAGTTTAGCATTGATGTGTTACCTAACACTCAACCGATCTCTATCCCTCCATACAGGATGGCCCCGGCAGAGTTGCGAGAGTTAAAGGCGCAGTTGAGTGACTTGCTGGATAAGGGCTTCATTCGGCCTAGCACTTCATCCTGCAGTGCGCCAGTCTTGTTTGTGCGGAAGAAAGATGGGTCGTTAAGGATGTTTATCGATTATCGACAGTTGAATAAGATTACCATAAAGAACAAATATCCACTTCCAAGGATTGACGACCTATTTGACCAACTCTATGGTGCCAAGTATTTTTCCAAGATTGACTTACGTTCAGGGTATCATCGGGTGAGGGTCAAGGAGAAGGATATTCCAAAAACAGCCTTCCGGACAAGATATGGGCATTTTGAGTTCTTGGTAATGTCGTTCGGGCTAACAAATGCCCCAACAAATTTTATGGATCTCATGAATAGTGTATTCAGGCGCTATGTCGATGTGTTCGTGATTGTATTCATTGATGACATTCTAGTGTATTCTCGTTCAGAGACAGAACATACGGGCTACTTGCGGATAGTATTACAGACACTTGGGGGATTGTAAGTTGAATGCTAAGCTCTCCAAATGTGAATACTGGCTAAACTCAGTAGCAATCCTTCGCCATGTGATATCTGACGAGGGTATTAGTGTTGACATTCAAAAGATCGATGCAGTGAAAAATTGGCCAAGACCTACAACACCGTCAGAAGTCTGCAGTTGTTTAGG
>MCJB01048365.1:50109-76063 GCA_002018475.1 Nicotiana obtusifolia | reverse complement strand
CACCTATTGTGCAACTATACATATGTATATGTTTTACTCTACTTAGTCGCGCTATAGTCGACAGCTATGTTACTCTACCGAGCCGCGCTATAGTCGGCCGGGTATGGCACCTATTGTGCAACCACTGATCAGTTGGGTATGATAATGAGGAAGCCCACAGAGGCATATGTATGAGATGATGATGGACCACAGAAGCGTATATATGTATATGATGATTTTCAAAAGGATATAAATATATATATATGCATATGCATGTCAGGCATGACATGGTTAGTCGCCCTCACAGGCATTCAGATGGTACAGGTTGTATGTCTCTTACCCTGATGCTTATTATTGTTCTTGCATTATATTTCCTGTCTTACATACTCAGTACATTATCCGTACTGACGTCCTTTATTTGTGGACGCTGCATGTCGTGCTGCAAGTCCGGACAGACAGATAGACGAGGCTCCCCCACTACAGTAGGCTGTCCAGTTCAGCGGATATTGGCGAGATCCATCCTTCGGACTTGCCGTAGTCTCGGTATGCATTTTGTTATAGGCATTATGGGCATGTCGGGGCCCTGTTCCGACATAGGTTGCATTATGTACGTTTTTGTAGAGGCTCATAGACAAGTGTCAATTTATGCATAGACAAGTAAGGGGTTGGCTTATGTACAGTTGAATTGCCTTGTCGGCAAACGTATATCTGTTATTTTATGGTTTTGCATTGCAGCCTTATGGGCCATATTATGTATATAAGTATGTTTGTATCATGGCATGACGTCTTGGTTCATTATAATTATTATTCGAGATTATATGCATATGACAAGCCTTATAGATAATAAGGAAAGTTAGATGAAGGGTACGCCGGTGCCCGTTGAGTAGGGTCCGGTGCCAGTCGTGGCCCTCCGGTTTGGGTCGTGACAAACTTGGTATCAGAGAAGGTCTGTCCTAGGGGTTGTCTGTGAGCCGTGTCTAGTAGAGTCTTGATTATGGATGTGTAGCGCGCCACATTTATAATCAGGAGGCTGCATGACATTTAGGGTTATTACCTTTTTCCTGAATCTAGATCGTGCGCAGAGCTGAGTCGTAAGCATTCGTTTCTAATACTAACCATGTTCTTTTCAGCGATGCCAACGACTAGGAAGCAAGAGATTAGTAGGCGCCTTGATTTAGCTGCGGGAGAGGGTACCAGTCAGGTGCCTCCCGCCAGAGCAGGCCATAGTGAGCCTCAGAGCGAGATGCCGTCGCAGACCTCATCTACTCTTTCTCCACCACAGGATATAAGAAGGCATCCAGCATCTCCAGTTCCTCCATCTAGCACTACAGACCAGGATATGCGGAGTGCAGTACAATTGCTGACCAGCTTGGTAGCTGCTCAGGCTCAGAGGCAAAATACCGGTGCTACTGATAAACCGGTCAGTGCGAGAGTTCGGGATTTTATTAATCTAGATCCTCCAGTGTTTACCGGATCAGACCCCAAAGAGGACCCGCAGAATTTTATTGATCAGGTTCACTGTACACTGTGGATTATGCATGCTAGTGATACGGAGGCAGTAGAGTTGGCTTCTTATCGGTTATGGGATCTAGCAGTTTTCTAGTATGATAGTTGGGAGAGATCCAGGGGTCTAAATGCTCCCCCACCTGTGTGGAAAGATATTTCTGAGGCATTTCTTCGTCATTACCTGCCAGTTGAGGTACAACGAGCCAAAGCTGATAAATTCTTGAACCCTAAACAAGGTAATATGAGTGTACAGGAGTACAGCATGCAGTTTGATTCCTTGGTAAGGTACGCTCCTCACATGGTGGCCGAGATGGGGGATAGGGTTCATTTGTTTATGAACGGATTGGCACCACACCTAATAAATGAGTGCACGACTGCATCCTTGATAGAGGGCATGGATATTTCTCGTATTCAGGCTTATGCCCAGACATTAGAGGATCGTAAGCGGCAGCAAAGAGCAGACAGGGAGCAGGATAGGGGTCAGCATAAGAGGACGAGGTTTGCAGGGTATTCTGGTGACTTCAGAAGCAGTGGGGCAGGCCCCAGTTTCTGAGGAGTTCGGCACCATCTGTAACTAGTGCCCCTCCACAGTTTCAGAGACCTCGGTATGATCGATTTATCTATTCGGGTCCAGGTCAGAATTCGCGGGCATCAGGCTTGCAACATTACAGGGATACTAGTCAGACGAGACCCCTAACACCTCGTTGTGATCAGTGCGGCAAGGCCCACGTTGGACTGTGTCGTCAAGGTTCCGATGTATGATATTCTTGCGGACAGCCTGGCCATAGGAGGCGGGATTGTCCTAACAGAGGAGGTGGTGGTGTGGCTCAGCCAACGGCATTTGGAGCGAGTTCTTCTTTTTCAGTGCGCCCTTCTGGGCAGAGTATGTAGACATCGGCTGGCAGGGGTAGAGGCAGAGGAGGAGTGTCCAGTTCAGGCAGTCAGCAGAACCGTATATATGCATTGTCGGGCCGTCAGAACCTAGAGTCATCTCCGGATGTGGTTACAGGTATATTATCTGTCTTTTCCACTAATATGTATGCCTTGATAGATCCTGGTTCTACATTGTCGTATATTTCTCCGTTTGTTGCTAGCGAGTGTAATAAAGGGCCTGAATTATTACGTAAGTCATTTGAGGTATCTACGCCCGTGGGTGAGCTTGTGATAGTTAAACGGGTATATCGAGATTGTGATGTGATGATTCATGACCGCCATACGTTAGTTGATTTGCATGAATTGGAGATGGTTGATTTTGATATTATCATGGGTATGGATTGGCTGGCTTCTTGCTATGCTAATGTAGATTGCCGGGCGAAGATTGTTCATTTTAATTTTCCAGGCGAGCCTGTTATTGAGTGGAAGGGCAATGTTGCAGCGCCAAAAGGGAAGTTTATTTCTTACCTTAAGGCTCGGAAGATGATTGCGAAAGGATATATTTATCATCTGGTGCGAGTGCAAGATATGGAGGCCAAACCTCCAATTCTTCAGTCAGTTCCTGTTATTAATGAATTCCCTAATGTATTTCCTGATGAACTTCCTGGCCTTCCTCCCGAAAGGGAAGTCGACTTTGCTATTGATGTACTTCCAGATATCAGCCTATATCTATTCCTCCGTATAGAATGGCCCCTGCTGAATTAAAAGAATTGAAAGTTCAATTGAAGGATCTTCTAGATAAAGGTTTTATCAGGCCCAGTACTTCTCCGTGGGGTGCACCGGTGCTGTTTGTTCGTAAGAAAGACGGTTCGTTGAGAATGTGTATTGATTATCGTCAGCTCAACAAGGTGACTATTAAGAACAAGTACCCGCTTCCCAGAATCGATGATTTATTTGATCAATTACAGGGTGCGAAGTACTTTTCCAAGATCGATCTTCGGTCTGGATATCATCAGTTGCGAGTCAAAGAGCAAGATATCCCCGAAAACGGCTTTTCGGACCAGATATGGCCATTATGAATTTCTTGTCATGTCCTTCGGTCTCACTAATGCGCCAGCAGTTTTTATGGATTTAATGAATCGGGTATTCAAGCCATTTCTTGACATCTTTGTGATTGTGTTCATTGATGATATTCTGATATACTCTAGATCAGAAGCGGAGCATGCAGATCATTTGCGAGTTGTATTACAGACGCTGCAACATCATAAGTTGTATGCTAAATTCTCTAAATGCGAGTTTTGGTTGAATTCGGTGGCATTCCTTGGACATATCGTCTCAGATGAGGGCATCAAGGCGGATGGTCAGAAGATCGAGGCAGTAAAGAATTGGCCGAGGCCTACAACTCCTACGGAAGTGCGTAGTTTCTTGGGCTTAGCTGGCTATTATCGGAGGTTTGTGGAGAATTTCTCTTCTATTGCTGCACCCTTGACGAAATTGACACAAAAAGAAGCTAAGTTTCAATGGTNTTGAGCTTGTGAACTACTACTTGCAACTGCATCTCCTTCTTTTCTTTTCTGGTTCTCTTCCTCTTTCTTTTTTACTAGGCAATTTTAATTTGAATGACCCTGATGCTTGCAATGTGTGCAGTATTTCGGGACATTTTCGTATTGAACTTCCAGCCACTGACCATCTTCATTCACATCTTCGTCATAGCCTAGCCACACATGTGTTGGCCTTTCTTTGGTAAGGTTAATTTGAATTTTGACCTTTGCGACGCTCCCTCTGGTTTTCTGAAATGAGGCAAGGTCAAGGAAGAGAGCTTTTCCTATTGGCGAGAGCAGAGGGGTGAGTATTTCCATGTAGTACAGATGCCATGGAAGCTCAGGAACGACTACCCAAACTGGGACGATTGGTGAGTCCTCGTTTGGTTTGAAAGCCGGGTTCCATGCTTCCAGCTTCATCATTTGACCTTGTATGTACATGAATTGTTTGGTCCAGACTGTAGCGTGATCATACTCATTGTCAAAGTCAATATAGACTGTCCTTGCATTGAAGTGTGCAATTTTGACTGCTCCTCTGAGCTCTGTCTGGGCTATGAAGCTTTTCCTAATGACTTCCATTCTTGACATTGTATTGAGGAATTTGCCTACCACTGTGTATTTGCATCTCTCTGCAAATTTGATCATGTAATATTCTCTTTTGAATATGACAGCTGGTTTTCCTTGCTTTGTTGTAATGACCAGAGGGGTGAATTGAATTGGTGTTATCTCAGCTTCATGTCGGGCTCTCAATCGAGTAACAAAGGATTGAGTGACAGTGGGAGGGGAAGGAGTTGGAGTAGCTTGTGTTTTGGCTTTGCTATTGTTGTTAGGAGGTGTATTTGGCTTGATGGTAGGGGCATAAGTTACTGGTATGACTGCAGGGGTGGCTTCTGGTTTCTTAGTGGCTGCTTTGGTCACTTTTTTAGGGTGCTTTGGCTTGTCAAAATTTGATGACACTTTGGGAAGGGCATTTTGTGATCTGTGGGGTTGTAGTGTAGTAGCATTGGTTTGTGTTATAACTGGTGTATGTTGTGTAGTAGCATTGGTCTGATGCATAATAATTGGTGTATGTAGTGTAGTAGCATTGGTTTGTGTTTGCTCACCCATCTGCTGGCCTGTTTTGGCGGGCATATCAAAGGCGACTTGTTTACTATGACTGGTGGAGGCAATAGAGTTAAGGTTCTGTGCTGGCCTGTTTTGCATCAGTGACGCAGCAATTTTGCTTATCTCTTGGCTGGAAAGCATCTGTGTACTTTGTGTTGGTACTGTATTGCTGATAAACTGCTCTTCATCTGGTTGTTGCAACAGAGTTTGGTCTCGAATAGGTGGTTGCTCTTTGTTCTGCTTACTGTGGCTTGTGGACGCGTGAGAGTGGAGGTGAACTGGTGGCTGTGGCATTAGTGATTCAGCATTTCTGTTCAGTTGGACAGAAGCTATAAGAACTGGTTCTGCACTGCCAGTAGTTTGTAATGCTTTTGCAGGTTGCAGCACGTCTTGACCCCGGATTTTCTGTGGTTCTTTTGTGGTTTCCATTGTGTTAACACTAATGCTAAGATTTGTGGGATCACATGAGATAGGACTTACAAGCGTTGGGGCTGTCTGTTGTATCCTAGCATCACTGGCAGTCTGCTAGACTAGTGCGAGCGAAGGAAAATTATGATCGCCAAATTTTTGACATTGCTCCTGCGTTTTTCCTTGGAGACTAGTTTCCTTAAGACTTGGAGAAGATTGATGAGTGCCCTGGCCAGTCAATTGAGCTTCTACATTGAGTTTAGCATTTGGTCGAATACCTGGTGTGCGCGGCATTATCAAGTTACTCTTTTGCAATGTTGTGAAGATTGGCTCAGTGAAAATTGGAGATGAGGGGTGGAAATCAGTCTCCTGAACCTCAGGAGTCGATTGGAGTTGGTCTTGGACCAATTGGCATATCGGAACAGTGTTCCCGGCCAATTGGTACTTTTCTGCCATTTTCAGGTGGTCGAAGCTCTGAGTTCCAATGGTGGACTGATCTGAAACTTGGTGGGGAAGTCGGAATGGGCTTGGAGATGGTTCCCCAGCACTTGGAAGGGCTCGATTTGGCTCATAATCAAGCAAGTTATTATCAGATGCTCCCAGGCGATGAAACGCTACAGTGACCCCAATCGTTTCTTGATTATCTGCAGCTACTGGGTTGTTTGTTTGGACTGATGTTTGTTGGGGAAGATGTACCTTTAAGTGGTGCTTTGTTTGGGACAAATCCGGTGGTTTTTCACCACCGGACGAACAAGAATCGGTCATCTGAAGTTAGCGGCGTCACTGTTCAAACTCGTCGCACTGTATAGAGAGCCTATGATTCCAACGGTAATCATCAATCATTAATACACCAAATACATCAAACCCTAAAGAGAACTACTCCATAGATATGGAGAAATTCATCATAAATACAGTTAAAGTATAGGAAAACATAAATTCGAGGAAGAAATGATGAAATCCTTGTACTCGTGTTCTTCCAACTCCTTCTTAGCCTCCTTTGGTTGAATATGTGTCAAAAGTCTAGAAAATAATATTTTTTCATGTATTTATACCAAGTAGGATCGGGCCCAGACGAAATCACCTTCTCCTTACCCAAGTAGGAAAATCACTCTGTAAGAAATACACAGGCCCACTACATGGGGCGACATGCCATGCGGGGCATTGGTGGGGAATCCTCATAGTATGGAGCAAACTTCGACTTTTGATGTCCAGACATGGTCCTCGACCCCCGAATACGATCTCGGCTTAATCCCTTGGGCTTTTAATCAGACTTCAAAACACCAAATAGTTCGAATTCATTCCATACAATCTACATAACTCGGAATCACTCCTACAAGGAAGAAAAACACACAATAAGTACAAACCACTACTAATTAAAGCTCAAACACAAATAAAGTGCAGTGAATTATAGTACAATAAGCGACTAAAATAAGCAATTATAGCCTACCATCACGTAGTTCTCGAACAACATACAAAAGTGATATTTGTTTTTCTTTTCATTACAAAGAAATGGGGGAGAGAAACTGAACCCTACATGGGTTACCTACGTATCCCTCCGTGGGAAGTCAGGTTGAATGTAATTCTGTTACAGCAAAAACCTAACTCTATTTGTCTTTATACATAGTATCTTTTGATTGCGACTGTGGTGATGGGCTTCATGTGGATTCTTCCATCCATTGATGCCAAGATCAGAGCTCTACCCAACAATACTTGGTGAACCGGGTATTGCCAGTTTGGTGCGAACTTTCCTTTGGCCTCCTCTTGGTGGGGAAAGATTTTCTTCAAGACCAACTGCCCCGGTATGAACTGGCAAGGCTTCACTCCCTTGATAAATGAACTGGCCATCCTTTTCTAATATAGTTGACCATTGCACACTATATCCATTCTCTTCTAGTCGATGAGTATGAGTTGCTCTTGTCTGACCTGTATCCACTCTGCGTCGTCCAATTTGGCCTCTTGAATGACCCTCAAAGGTATTTCGAGCTCTGTGGGTATCACAGCTTCAGCATTGTACACTAACACGTACAGCGTTGCCCCATTGGATGTTCTCATAATGGTCCGATAACCCAGTAAGGAGAAAGATAGTTTCTCGTGCCATTACATGTGATTGTCCGCTAACTTTCATAGAATCCACTTGATATTCTTGTTGGCTGCCTCGATGGCCCCATTTATTTGTGGTCTGTAAGCTGTGGAATTGCGGCGAACGATTCTAAACTTCTTGCAGGTTTTTATGAGGTCGCTGTTGAGGTTAGTGGCATTGTCAATAATGATAGACTCTGGTATTCCAAATCTGCAGACGATGTTGTTTCAAACGAAATCTGCCACTACCTTCTTTGTCATGGCCTTGTAACTAGATGCTTCGACCCATTTAGTGAAATAGTACATAGCTACCAAGATAAAGTGATTTCCATATTATGTGGCGGGCTCTATAGGTCCAATCACGTCCATGCCCCAAGCAGCGAACGGCCAGGGTGAACCCAGCACGTTTAACTCGTTGGGAGGTACCCGAATGAAACCCCCATGAATCTGGTACTGGTGACACTTCTGTACGTAATGGATACTGTCACTTTACATAGTCGTCGAAAAGTATCCAGCTCTCAAGATTTTCTTAGCTAATGTGAACCCATTCATGTGGGGTCCGTATGTTCCTGCATGTATTTCTTCCAATAACTCGGTTTCCTCGGCAGCATCTACATATCTCAACAAACCTAAATCTGGGTCCTCCTGTGTAGGACTTCCCCGTTGAGGAAAAGTAGTTTGCCAACCTCCTGAGGGCTTGCTTTTGACCATTAGTAGTATTCTGCGAGTATTCTCTGGTTGCAAGGAGTTTCCTGATGTCGTGATACCATGGTTTACCATTTGGCTCTTCATCTATATAAAAGAAATAGGCATGTTGATCCCTGATCTCTACCTCGATAGGGTCGATATAGTTCTTGTCTGCATGCTAAATTATAGATGATAGAGTTGCAAGGGCGTCAACGAACTCTTTCTGAATCCTGGGTACGTGCTTGCACTCGATGGTGAACTTCTTGCATAGCTTCTTCATGCAGCGCAGATACTGAAGTATCTGGACATTTTTGGTGGACCATTCGCCATGGACTTGGTGTATCGATAGATCGGAATCCCCTATGACGAAGAGTTCTTTGATGTTCATGTTGACTGCCATTCTGATCCTAAGGATAAACGCTTCGTATTCACCCATATTATTGGTACAGGGGAATCTTATCTTTGTTGATGCCGGATAGTGCTATCTAGATTCAAAAATCAAGACTGCCCCCATTCCGACTCCTTTGAAGTTTGCTGCTCCATCGAAGAACATTCTCCATCCAGGGTACGATTCTGCAATATCTCTTCCAGCAAATATTACTTCTTCATCAAGAAAATACGTAGTGAGTGGCTTGTAATCCCCATCCACGGATTTGCTGTGAGGTGGTCGGCTAAAATTGCCCCATGATAGCCTTATGAGTTATGTACACAATGTTAAATTAGCTGAGGAGGATTTTCCATTTAGCTAGCTTTCCGTTGGCATCGGCTTCTGGAAGATGTACTTGAGCGGGTCGAGCAAAGATATCATATGCGTAGTACATGCTGACATATAATGCCTTAGTTTCTGGGCAATCCAAGTCGGAGCGCAACAAGTACATTTAATCAAAGTATACTTGGCCTCGCATGGCGTAAACTTCTTACTTAAGTAGTAAATGGCCTGCTCCCTTCTCCCAGTTTCGTCATGCTGTCCAAACACACAGTCGAAGGCATTATCGAAGACTGAAAAACATAGTAATAACGGCTTCCCGAGTTTGGGGGAAACCGGCACTAATGGATTTGATAGATACTCCTTGATTCTATCGAAGGCTTTCTGGCACTCTTTTGTCCATTTTGTGGCGGCGTCCTTTTTCAGCAACTTGAAAATGGGTTCACGGATTACCGTGGACTGGGCTATGAAGCAACTAATGTAATTCAATCTACCTAGGAAACTCATTACATCTTTCTTGCTCTTCGGTGATGGCAATTCCTGACTGGCCTTGATTTTTCATGGGTCTAGTTCTATCCCCTACCTGCTTACAATTAAGCCCAACAGTTTTCCAGCGGGGACTCCGAATGCGCAATTTGCTAAGTTCAATTTCAAAATGTACTTTTGCAGCCGCTCGAAAAATTTCCTCAAATCGTCCAAGTGCTCTGAACTCTTCCGAGACATGATGATGACGTCCTCTACATACACTTCAATCTCCTTATGAATGCTTTTGTGAAAAAGGGTCGTCATGGCCTTCATGTAGGTGCCGGTGTTCTTATCACCGAATGGCATGACTATATAACAATACTCCCCAAGGAGTGGTGAAGGTTGTCTTCTCTACATCTTCCTTGTGCATCAAAATTTGGTGGTACCCAGCGAAGCAATCCACAAACAACTACAATTCATGTTTCGTGCAGTTGTCGATTAGGATGTGGATATTTGGTAGAGGGAAATCATCCTTTGCACTAGCTTTGTTGAGATCTCGATAATCCATGCATATTATTATCTTTCCATCTTTCTTGGGCACCGGGACAATATTTGCCAACCACTGGGATAATTGGTGACCCTCACCACATGGTGGGATCGGTGGGCAGTCAATGTGAGACAATGTCAGTGTTTAATTCAGGCATGTCATCATAAGACCATGTGAACACATTAATGTATTGTTGAAGGAGCTTAACCAGTTTTTCCTTCTGCTCAGCTTCTAGATGAATGTTGATCCTAGTTACTTTCAGGTCTTCTTCACTTCCAAGGTTGACCACTTCCGTTTCTTCGAGTTTGGGCTTTTTCTAACTCTCCAGCTGTTCGATCTCATGTGGGAGATTGTCTAGCATCATACTCTCATAATCTGGGTCGTTGCGCTTGATGGTTTTGTTACATGTCACAATCGCGGAATGCGGGTTTTTACCATTAGTTACTAAAAAGAAAAGCTGAGTATAAATGAAACGGTAAATAACGTTGCAATATTTTGAGAAAATGATTCTCTTTTAATTCATCAAAAGAGGACGTCTTAAGCATTCAAAAGAGGCAAATGGCAAAAAGGTACAGACACGTTGCATGCCTCAATTGACCTTGTGCTTTTGAAAGAAAACTCTTACAGTTCCATACTTCTAAGACTCCCGATGAACCAAAGATGGACTGGCGGTCCGATTCCACAGCTCTTCCCCTGGTTCAACATCCCTGATGGTTCTCAGTCATGGCACAAGCACAAATTAGGCTTGTGCGGCGTCGGTTTTCTGTGTTGCATACCTAATGCCCAGGCATTATCAAGCACAATCGGTTGCCTTTCGCCCCTCGCGTTCGATGTGCGGGGTGAACCAAAAGCTGCAGTTGTGTCCCACGTCGTCCTCGCTTCGTCGTGCGACGGCTTGGTTCACGACTAGTATGCTCGGACTCTCAGATTCGGTAAACGCAATGGGCATGGGGTCTTCATTGGCTCCTATCTGCCCGAAGAATGCTCCTTACGAATGACGGTCGTGCTCGTCTTGGACTTAGCCGTGCCCTTTGGGTCGGCCATGCTCATGCGATGCCGACGTCAATGAGGAATGCTACCTGGTTGATCCTGCCAGTAGTCATGTGCTTGTCTCAAAGATTAAGCCATGCATGTGTAAGTATGAACAAATTCAGACTGTGAAACTGCGAATGGCTCATTAAATCAGTTATAGTTTGTTTGATGGTATCTACTACTCGGATAACCGTAGTAATTCTAGAGCTAATACGTGCAACAAACCCCGACTTCTGGAAGGGATGCATTTATTAGATACCCAAGATCAGTCATCAAGCCTCTCAAGTCTCCATATGCCAACATCTGACAGAAACATAATTAATATACCACACGAAATATACTAACATACTATAATTCAACTAAAACTCATGTCATGTACAAGGACACCAACAACATATGAGATAACATATAACCTACCAAAAGTTCATAAAGACAGAGATATAACACACATATATAATATCGAGACTGAAAAGTATTGTTACGACTAAGGCTAATAGGTCAACATAGAAAAAATAGCCTTATCATGCCTCAACAAGTAAGCCAATAGCCTAAACTTGATTCTAGCATGTATGATAGCTCACTTAGTCAAACAAATGGAGAAAGCATGATATCAAAGAAGCTTGATAGTAAAACAAGGCATATAATGGCCTAATATCTATCGTCATCTCGCATATATGTCACCCCAACACACAACAAATGCTATATCCTACGAGGAAATTACCCTCAAACCAAGCTTAGGCAAGATACTTACCCTATCGAGACTAGTCTTCAACCTTGAATCGCGTCATAACTGCAATCTAGTCCTTTAATCATGCAAATCCAAGAAAGCGATCCCAATCCATAAAGCTTCGATCTTTGAAAACTATCCCAAAAGACAACAAAACTAAACCCGGGCTCACGTGCCCAAATTTTGAAACCAATACCAAAATCTGATTAACCATAACCTACCTCCAAATATATAATTAGTTTAAAAAACCGAGTCCAAATCGGTTCTCAAATCCCCAAAATACACCTCTCAAAGTGTAGGCAAAAACCCCAAATTCCAAATTTTAGATATTGAAATCGATAGGTAATCACTATAGAAAACCAAACCCAAGTGAAAATTTCTTACATCCAATGTAATGAAATTGCTCTTCAAAATCTCCTCTTCTTAAAGTTTAGGGCTCACAATATGACATAATAGGCAAACTCCTGATATTGGAAACTTAAATGCACTGCCTAGCAGTACCCTACGTGATTGTTGTAGTACCCTCAGGATCGCAAAGCTCAAACTGCCTCCAGCCCAGCTATGCTTCATGAACGCAAAGGTCTACACTGCCCAGCCCTACGCGAATGTGATGCTGCCCAACGCAATGGCCAAAATCCTGCCTGACAACAAAGCTTTCTTGAATGCGATCATTTAATCGCAAACACAATGAACAAATCACCAGCCACCAAAACCTTCTACGTGAATGCGACACACTGATCACAAACACAAAGAACATCATCACACCAGGAGATCAGCTATGCCAAACTCTACCGAAATGGTCTAATACCACCCTGAAACTCACCTGAACCCTGCGCGACCCCCTCCAATCATACCAACAAGTCCTAATACATCTCCCAAACCTATCAAACTGATTCAAAAACTGCAATTAAAGACAAGAATCATCGAACAACTTCAATCTCTTAAGTTCATAAACTTACAACTTCAAACCAAGCATATGATTCAAGCCTAACCAATCTATGAGGAACACGACTTAGCACACAAGTCCCAATGACAAAACACACCTATTCCAATTCTTGAAACAATAATCAGACCCTGATAGCCTCAAAGACAACTCCTGGCCAAAATTATGAACTTTTGAAACCTTCAAATTTCCAACTTTTGATAATTAGGCTTAAATCAACCAAGAACCTCCAAATCCAAATCCGATCACATGCCTAAGTCCACAATAACCATGTAAACCTATGGGAACCATCAAAACATGAATCAGATATCGTTTACTCAAATGTCAAAACTTGGTCAACTCTTCCAACTTAAAGCTTTCGAATTGAGAATTACTCTCTCAAATCAACTCTAAACCTCTCAAAAATAGAAACCAACCATATACGTGATTCATAATGCATAATGTGAAACTACTAAATATCTCAAGCCACCGAACAAAGTATAAAAGCTCAAAACAATTGATCAAGGTCGTTCCATTCTCCCTCACTTAAACATACGTTCATCACCAATTGTGCCTAGAGTCATTCTAATGATGCCACAAGCACTGTAGGACGCATCATACACATGCTCATAGGTGAGCTTGTATCACCTCGAACTACATAAGGCCATTACATAATCTGGACAGAAATGTCTTCCTTCAACCTTAAATCTATACATTGTATCAATATCAACAAGTACTAACAAAGCATAAGTACAATCTTAGGATGTAACCACACGATGTACCGCATAACTCATATGCCTATAGCAATAACATCCAACCACTATAGCTGCTCATTACCAAATTTGGTACTAGTAATATACCTCATGACATAAAACCTTGTTCCAAATTTCACGATGCTACGAATCAGGAAAAAACCATGTAGAAACCCATAATCACCTGTCAAATAAATAAATCGTGGAGTTCTCTCGCTCGACAAGAATTATTACCAACTTCTGAGCTAATTAGTGACATTTTTCCTCCAAACATACATTATACAAATCTATTGCGTTGGTTCCATGTCCAATAACCACGTCTCACCCACTACAAGCTTCTCGGCCGATAGGACACAGCATTTACCATCAAAAACCTCATACGATGTGATTTGTGCACTAATAAGAAACAACTCGAATATGATCAGTAATGGAAAAAGAACCAAAAGGAAAATATCCAACAAGTTCAATATATACAATATTAAGATCATAATGCTATGGATCTATCTCACAAAGGAGAAACCAAACACACTAAACAAGCACAAGGAATCATATCCAACATAACTGCACTACGGCATGCAACCCGATCAACAAATAATACTATTGCAGCGTGCAACCTGATCCACATATGTCAATCCATAAGGGAATACCCACCGAGCCATAATACTTATACTCAGACACATGCGTAACCACAACAAGAATTTATAGCGCATAAACATAACCTTGGAGAGACGAATAACATAATGCGCGACAGAAAAGTCTAAGGCGACTAAGGTGCAATAAGCATATCAACATCTCAAAAGACATCTTGCTCAAATATCGCCACAAGACGTAAAGAAAACCACAACATGCATGTGAATAATGAAGTCATCTCTTAGTCCCTCACAGCATAAGGAAGTAATACATGGAACAGATCAAGGTATGAATAACATCCATTTCGCCCGATGACACACTCGTAGAAAATGATGCGCTGAATGGGAGAATACAATCCAGTTTAGATTAAATATTCTTATTAGTCCTAATGGGCCTCTAAACCGATTAAGGACATTCGAGAATAGGTCAATAGCCTTCCAGAATCCATAAAGACACCATCCATGACACATACAATCAGTTGTTATATCCTGAAAACACTTCCACAGTCTGCAATCATAGGTGTAGTCTGCCTATCATAAATATGATCTCCAAACTGCGAGAGTACCAAACTCTCTATATGTGATCTCTTACGCTCTCATTCAAATGATTAACATGTCACGCATACACAATCACCCTTTCCAGGCGATAATGAAACAATGCTAGTATTCTCTTAATATTATATATTTCTCATGTTGTTTATAATTCATAATATTCATTTCAAAACTGAACTGCAACCTTGTCTATTCAATCCCGATTCTACACATCTTACCGCATCAATCATGCTAATATGAGAAAATACGGGAGTCCCTTTATCAAATCTAAATCATGAATAGGGTATATACTCCATCGACTAGAAATATTCCATTGAACTAAATTTAGTAGAAAATCACATCGCAACCAAATTTTCATGTTTGTAGAAGATAACAATCACAAGCCATGGTCAAAACCATCACAAACTCTTTGGAATCAACATACACATAACCTACCCAGTCGAACTGCATCCCTCTAAATCATCGAAATCACACAGACTATTAACCCAATGGTATTACCACAAAAACACCTGTAAAGCCCTACAATATCAAAGGAACTGATCTTCTCTAACACCATGCTATCCCAAGCCAATGCCAAAAATAACCCAACTCCTACAGGCTACTTATAACCAGTATTAACGGCAACTCTACTCTTCCAAAGTACACTTTGGACCTGAATCAAAATACATCCCAAGTGATACCAACATGAAATTGCATTATCCTAAGACTTGTGAGCCACTTTATTCCCTCTTATACGTCAATTAGTACCTCAAACCAAAATATCTACTCTGAAGAGATCTCATATGAATCTGAAGATCTTTTTTCCATCTCTCAAACACTGCTTTGTAGAACCGATAATGATACCCAAAATATACCAACGTACCAACAAAATATACCAACATACTACAGTTCAGCTCAAACTTGTGCCACGTACAAGAACACCAACAACATGTGAGATAACATATCAAAAGTGCACAGCGAGAGAGATATAACATGCAGATTTAATATCACGACTGAAAAGTATGACTTTGACTAAGGCAAATAGCTCAACATTACAAAAATAGCACTATCATTCCTCAACAAGTAAGCCAATATCCTAAACATCATTCTAAGCATGAATGATAGCTCACGTAGTCATACAAATGGAGTAAACAAGTTATGAAAGAAACATGATTGCAAAACAAGACATATAATAGCCTAAGATCTACCGGATCATGAATAACCACGATGTATAAATATACGTTCGTCACCTCGTATGTACGTCACCCCCAACATATAACAAATACCATAGCATATGGGGAAATTACCATTAAATCTAGCTTAGGCAAGATACTTGCCTCATCGGGGATAGTCTTCAACAACGAATTGCATCATAACTGTATCCAGCCCTCTAATCACGCAAATCCAAGCCAAACATTATCCAAGGATATCCACAATGCCATACGAAGCAATCCCAATCTATAAAGCTTCGACCTTTGAAGAAATTTCCAAAAGTTAAAAAAGTCAACCGCCCACGTGCCTTAAATATGAAACGAATACCAAAATCCAACAACCCATAACCTGTCGAATCCAAATATATAATTACTTTCCAAAATCGAGTCCAAATTAATACTCAAATCCCCAAAATCTACTCTCTTAAAGTGTAGGCAAAAACCCCAAATTTCCTTCAAAATTCCAAGTTTTAGGTGTAGAAATCCATGGGTAATAACCATATAAAACCAAATCTATGTAAAAATTTGCATACCACCAATGTAGTCATAAAATTGCTCTTTAAAATCACCTCAAGTCTATGGCTCAATTATGAAACTGTGGGCAAAGTCCCAAAATTAGCAATTTAAATACGCTGCCCAGCAGTGCCCTACACAATCGTGGTAGTACATTTGCGATAGCAAAGGTCAAACTGCCCCAGCTCTAGTTGTTCTTCACGAACACGAAGGTCCACACTCCCAAAGCCTACGCGAATACGCTGCCTACGCAAACGCGATGCCAAAAACCCTCCTAACAACAAATCTTCGTGAACGCGACCACTTCATCGCGAACGAGATTTACAAATCACCACACAGGAAAAACCTTCAAAGTGAACGCAACACAATGATCACAAATGCGAAGAACATCACACTAGAAGATCAGCTATGCAAAACTCAATCGAAATGGTCTGGTACGTCCGAATACATCTTCCAAACCTATCCAAAAGCTCCAAACATTGTAATTAACATCAAAACTAAATATCGATATAAATCTCTTAAGTTCATAAACTTCCAACTTCTAACCAAGCGTCTAGTTCAAGCCTAACCAATCCAGAATGAACTCAAACTTTGGACAGAAGTCTCAAATGACAAAATGGACCTATTCAAATTATCAGAACAACAATCTAACTTTGATAGCTTTAGAATGAACTCCCGATCAAACTTATTAACTATCCAAACTTTCAAATGTCAAATTTTCAACAATTAGGGCCAAATCAATCTAGAAACCTCCAAATCTGAATCACAAAAGAAGTCCAAAATCATCATACAAACTTATTGGAACCATCACAACACAAATCCGAGATCGGTTACTCAAAAGTCAAATCTTGGTCAACTCTACCAATTTAAAAGGCTTCGAATGAAAGTTACTCTTCCAAATCAACTCCAAACCTCTCGAACATCAAAGTCAACCATATATGTGAGTCATAATGCATAATTTGAAGCTACTCAAGGTCTCAAACCACCGAACAAAGTATTAAAGCTAAAAAAAAAATCGATCATTATAGAGTTCCTATGGCTTTGGCGTCATGCCAAATTTCTTTGTGTGTTCCTTAGTACACTGGTTTCATTAATAAAATTCCTCTCAGAGATTGCTTGATTTGTACCCAAAGGAAGAAGGTTAGTTCTCCCATCACACCCATTGCAAATTCCCCTTTCATTGATGTATAAGATCCCTTGCACATATCAATGTTAGTACTGCCAAATATTATATCATCAACATAGATTTGTATGATCAAGTTGCCTTTAGCAGATCTTTTGATAAAGAGAGTAGTTTAAATGTTACTCCTTTGGAAACCATGGTCGATTAAGAATAAACGTAGTCTGACATACCATGCTCTAGGAGCTTATTTCAATCCATATAGTGCTTCTGAATGTTTATAAACATGATCTGGAAAAGTTTTTTTTTAAAAACCTGGAGGTTGCTTTACAAAAATTTCGTTAAAGAAGAATCCGTTTAAGAAAGCATTTTTTACACCCATCCGAAAATGTCTAAAACATTTGTGAGGAGCATATGCTAATAAAATATGAATTGATTCTAACCTGGCAACTGGAAAAAATGTTTCTCCGTAGTCAATTCCTTCTTGATGAGAGTATCATTGAGCAACTAATCTAGCCTTATCCCTTACTAATTAACTGAATTCCTTTAGCTTATTCCTAAAAAGCCACTTTGTTCTAATGATAAATGTGTTTGAGGGTTTAGGAACTAGTTTCCATACCTTATTTTTATCAAATTGATCAAGTTCTTACAGCATGACACTAGTCCTGTGATTGTCTTCAACAGCATCGTCAATTCTTTTTGGTTCCAGTTATCAGACGAGAGCAATATTTGTGTTCTGCTTTTGTGCCCTCCAAGTCTTCATACCTTCTTGAGGGTCACCAATGATGAATTTGTGAGGGTATACAGGTTCACTCTTCCATTAATTTGGAATTGTTGTGGATTGATTCTCTTCTACTTGAGATTGTGAATCTGAAGCAGTGGTTACTCGATTTTCTGCATTCTTGTCAGCCAACTGAGGTAAGTCATTCGTAATTTCTCCAGGAGCATCTTCAAAGGTTTGAACAGAATTTCGTACTATAGCAATTTCCTCATCATTAGGGCACTTCTCATTCTTAGAAGAATAGTTAGTATCACCAAATACAACATGGACAAATTCTTCAATCGATAAAGTACATTTATTATTGATCCTATATGCTCTACTTGATGGAGAGTATCCAAGAAATATACCTTCATCACTTTTTGGATCAAACTGCCACTTGTGGGAATACATTGGGTTGTTGTTGTTGATGATGATGATGATGCTTTTTGGATCAAACTTATCAAGATTGTTGTCACGATCCCGAACCCATTATAGGCTGTGATGGCACCCAACTTCGCCGCTAGGCAACCCAATGGTGAACTATCAAATTAATTACTCATTTTTTTGCTTTTGAAATCATTAATTTTTAATTTATATTGAAACTAAGTATAAAAGATCTTGGTGACATGGCGCATAAATAAGACATAAAAAGGAAATGGTAACAATGTCAGGAAAAACCATAAATATTTACTAGCAATTCATAAAATCCACTATCACAAGTGCATCAGCAATCTAGTAGAATGTACAAAATCCCTATAACTACTGTCTGAAATAAAATAGACAGAAACAGTAAATACAACAAGGAGGGGACTACGGGTGATGTAAAATGGAGCATGGGAAGCAGCTCACCGCTAGGTCTTCGGATAATCCGGATGCGCACCCGAGCGGATACCCGATGTACCTGCCTCAGTACCTGCATAGTTTGTGCAAAAGTGTAGCATGAGCATGTAAATCAACGTGTACCCAATAAGTATCAAGTCTAACCTCGAAGAATTAGTGATGACGGATCGACATCGACACTTACTAGGGTCAATAAATAAAGTGCAAAATTATAAATAGGCATGAAATAAAATGGTAACAATGGAATAAGAAACAATATATAAGTGATACTTTAACAAAATATCAATTTAAAATCTCCAATTATCACATGCCAATTTCAACAAATAAGAGTCATCAAGTAGTAATCAATTCTCAAGTCATGAAAGAAATATCAAGTATAATCGGACTCCTAGCAATATTACGCACGAGATATGCCGAGGTTGTACGGTTTGATCCATAACAACCGTGTACATACACTACCGAAGTCGTACAACTGGATCCATGGATGCATCTCATTTTATATGTATATTGTCGAGGCGTTTAGCCCGATCTACAGGAATAGAAAAACTCTTTGAACTATGTGACATCCATTTACAACACCATGATGGGCACATAAAGGAGCATAATTTTCTGTCAACAATTGAATATTCCACCCAAACTCAAAGTTACAGAACTCGGTCTAACAAGTTGGGTTCAAATAATACAAGTATTGCGTGATAAAGTCCTGAGTCTACCCATACATAAACACGATTTTAGCTACATACAGACTCTCATCACTTCATGCGTGCGTAGCACCCATAATTATAACAAATAAAAATTTAAACATCTACAGGGATAATTCCCTCTTACAAGGTTAGGCAAGAAACTTACCTTGCTTCCATGTCCACTACTCGGCCCTTGAACCTCACTAGTTGCCCCAAATCGATGCCGAGCAATCTGAAACTAACTAAAGATCGTACAAACAAATCAATATATGCTCAAAAGTTCATAATTCACCTATTATTGTAATTGTCCAACCCAAATTGGAAAGTTCCTAAAAGTCACCACCGGGCCCACGTGCCTGGATTCTGAAACTTTTTGTAGAATAATGTTACTCATGACCTTATGAACTAAAATATATAATGTCTACACAATTCCATAATCAATTTTGTGGTCTATCCCCATTTCTACGAAAATCTAACTTTTTCAACATAATCCCAGAATTTCTACAATTTCAGAGTTAAAATCTACCCATATTTTATGTATTAAACTCATATTATATAGAAATTACTTACCTCAAGATTCTAGGTGAAAAAACCCTCTCTAAGAGCTCCAAAATCGGCCAAGAAACGTGAGAAATGAAGAAAATGGCTTAAGTCCCATTTTTAAATCAAGCTACTACCTAGGTATTCCTTCTTCATGATCGCAGAAAAAGCCTCGCAATCGCAAAGGCAAAACATGACATTTCCCAGAAAATTTTCTTCGTGACCACAATAGGAGCCTCGCGATCGTGAAGGCTTGCCCAGCCAAATATTCGCGAACGTGGTCCTCTATTCGGGAACACGAAGGGCAATGACCAGATGACCCCCCGGACCCAGTTCGCGAATGCAAAGCACTAAAATGACCCAACCGCCAATCTTTCATCGCGATTGCGGGACAACCTCCGCATTCGCAAAAAACAAAAGTGGAACTAGCAAGTTATGCATTTTTGGACTTAACTCCGGGTTGTCAGAAACACACCCGAGCCATCCGAGATCACATACAAATGCTCCAACAAGTTCATAAACATGATACGGACCTGCTCAAAGCTTTGAAACACATAAAGCAACATCAAAACTAAGAATCACACCCTAAAACAAAATTAATTAACTTATGAACTTCAAACTTCTTCAACTAGCTTCGAACGCAACGAATCAAAATTTTATGCACAAGTCACAAATTACCATATAAACCTATTCCAAGGCTTGGAATCCCAAACGGACGTCAATTAAACCAAATTCTACTTCAAACCAAATTTAAGAAACTCTAAAACCTTCAAGGTTCCAACTTTCAACACTATGCGCCGAAACGCTCCCGAATCACCAAAACTCAATCTGAACACACGTCCAAGTACAAAATCATCCTATTGGAACAATCAACTTCTAGTTCTGAGTTCGTTCACTTAAAATTTTGACTCAAGTAAACCTTAGCCACCTTAGGCCACTATTAAAGAACTAAGTATTTTGAATTCAACCCGAACCCTTCCAAAATCAAAACAATCATTCCCGCAAGTTATAAAATAGTAAAAGGACGTACAAGAAGTGTTAAATAGGGAAACGGTGATCTAGAAAGCAAAATCACCGGTCAGATCGTTACAGTTATCATTTTTGTTGTTGTGAACGCAACACTTGCATCTAAATTGATGAAAGTAACTTATGTTTGGTCTATTACTTTTCCATAATTTGTAAAGAGTCTTCTTATTGATAGGCCTTATCATACATCTATTTATGAATTGCATGATGTGCTTACTGCTTCTGCCTAGAAGTGGTAGGGTAGTGAATTTTCTGCAATCATGGTTCTTGCCATGTCTTATAGAGTCTTGTTCTTACGTTCCACGGCTCCATTTTGTTGTGGGGATCATGCTGTGAGAAGTTACGGTTAATTCCTTCTTCCTTGAAGAAACTTTCAAACAATGTGCTTCTAGATTCTCATCCATGATCCCTTCTTATAGAGGTATGTAGTAACCCTTTTATCACTGAACCTTTTTGCAAATTACTTCAAAATTATTTAAAGCTTCATATTTATGGCTTAATAAAATAAACCAAGCAATTAAGAAAAATCATCTACTATAACGAAAGCATATTTTCTGCCACCTATGTTAACAGTTCTAGTTGGCCCAAAAAGATCCATGTGCAATAGTTGAAGAGGTTTTGTAGTGAAAATAATTTACTTGGATTTGAAAGAAGATCTTGTTTTCTTTCCTAACATACATGCATCGCAAATATGATTTTTTCAAAAAAATAGTTTTGGAAGACCGATAACAAGATTTTGTTTAGAAAATTTTTCAATAGTGTGCATGCTAGCAAGACCTAATCTTTTATTTTATAACCAAGGATCATCTATTGTGGATGCCAAGCATAAATGATTTGTAAGTTCATCAATTTACTGAAGGCGAAGAGAATTATTATCCCTACTTCTAGAGACAGTGATTTTACCTGATTCATCCTTAATTAACCATGCAGACTTTTTAAAACGTACCTCATAGTCACTATCACATAGTTGACTAATACTGAGTAGATTGTACCCAAGTTAATCCACAAGGTGTACTTCATCTACATCGCATGATGGACTGAGAGGTACTTTTCCAACTCTAGTTACGTTTCTTTTTTATTTGTCCCCAAGAGTAATTGATTCTACATCTAGTTTAGTAACTGATTTGAAAAGTTGTTTCTCACGTGTCATATGTCTGGAGCACGCGCTATCAATGTACCATTTTTCTTTTGGATTCTTCTTGCAGCGTTCCTACAAAAATAAAAAATCACTATCTCTTAGGTGGCCAAGCTTGCTTGGGTCCTTTTTGGTTGGATTGTAGGTCGTTTGCTCTATGAGTTGTTTCATGCTACCAGACCCAACCCTTTTTATTTATAAACCTTAAATGATTAGATATATGACCATATTTACCACCATATAAATATGATGGGGTGCTAGATTCTTTGGTAGATCTGTTATTCACTGATCCCCTTTTTTAAGTCCTACAGATACTCAACTAGTTTGACCTGATAGAGCTATGACTGACAGATTTGCATATGCCATTTAGCGGAAGCTAAAGTTCATGAACTTCTTCTTGAACAATGTCTCTTTCGATATAATATACTTCTAATTTCAGTTCCTAGTCTTCCTTTTATCGTTAAATCTTTCAAAGCTCATATTGATATTTTTCAGGATCAACAAGAGCAATGTAAATAAATTATTGAAGCTCACTACATTTTGGCAGACGGTTGAATGTACCTCACTGGTTCCTTCGACTGCCATGAGACTTACGTACTTTGTCCCTTTGTGATCGGATTCTTCTTCATCATTATTTTCTCGAATTGCCATGATGTCACGACCAAAAATCACCAACCAGTCGTGATGGTGCCTCGCGCACTTGCTAGGAAAGTCAAATATAAAAAAATACAACATAATAATAGAAATAACAGAAACAGTACAAGTCTAAAGACAAAAACATAAATAATGCGTTGATATATAACAATCCCCCTGATCTTGTAATATAAAGTCATGATGTAGTGATCCGGCCGATCATTTTGAGTATTCTAGCCTCGATCCCCTATTTATTGCCTCCTCTATGTTGTTTTATGGTTATGTGATTTTCCAGGGGTGTTTGGTTTGGCTTCGGGTGAGTTTTGAAGTGAAATGGGACACATAGTCCCTAAGTTGGAGGCTTAAGTTGAAAGAGTTGACCGTAGTTTAACTTTTGTGTAGGTGACTCCGGAATGGAGTTTTGATGGTTCCAATATCTCCGTATGGTGAGATTTGACTTAGGAGCATGTCCGAATGTTGATTTGGAGGCCTGTAGGTCGTTTCCGCTTGAATTGGCGAAAGTCAGAAAATTGAAGGTTTGGAAGGTTGAGAAGTTTGACCGACAGTTGACTTGATTGATATCGGGGTCGTATTTTGATTTTTGAAAGTTGGAATAGGTCTATCATGTTATTTATGACTTTTATGCAAAATTTGAAGTCAATCATAGTTATTTTGGTATGAACCGGCATTAGTTTTTGAATTCGGGCATTTATAGTTTTAGTAGGCTTGAATTGGATTGCGATTCATAGAACCGATGTTGTTTTATGTGATTTTTGGCCTCGAGTAGGTCTATTATGTGTTTTAGAACTTATTGGTATATTTGGACGGGGTTCGGGAGCCCCATGTATGATTAGGATTGAATCAAGAAAAAATTTTGGACTTATGCATTGTTGAACCTCTGATGTGTCTGGTGCAATCGCACCTGTGCATCTTGGGTCGCAGAAGCGGCGCTCGAGCCGCAGAAGTAATTTTGGTCTTTCCCAGCTAGGACGCAAATGCGGTTAGTACTCTGTAGATGTGGGTGCACAGAAGCGATCCATAGGTCGTAGAAGCAAGGGCGTAGATGCGCATGGGTGCCCGCAGAAGCAGAATCTCAGGACCTAAGCTGGAACCGCACCTGCGATGGTTTTTCCGCAAGTGCAGCATCGCAGATGCGACCCTTATCCCGCAGATGTGAAATAGCTGGGGGAAAAAAGGGATCATCGAGGGTTTGAATTTCATTTTCATATTTTGGACCTAGAGAGCTCGGTTTGTGGCGATGTTTTGAGGGTTTTGTAAGGCCCCGTAAAAATTTTTCTAAAAACCCGGGGTTTCGTGGTGCTAAAATAAGCTTGTGTGTTGATAAATATAAAACAACGTGTTTGGGACTAAAGGAAAAGTTTGGCAGAAAAGAAATTTCTACAGCCCACTATGTGGCTGCAGAATCATTCTGCGGGCCGCAGAATAGCCGCAAGAGTGAAGCAAATAACTAGGCAAGTTTGGATGATATCGTGTGGTCAACTATGCAATCGCAAAACTGTTTCACGGGCTTCACATTGACCGCAGAACCAGCATGGGATTTTTCGGAGGGAGGTTCTGTCACGCATTATGCGACCGCGGAACATGTCTGCGGACCGCAGACTGGTTGCTGAGTGTGGCAGAATTGCCCAGTTCCGGAGGGCCATTTTACGGACCACAAAATCATTATGCGACCGCAGGTTGTGTTTTGGAGCTTCATTTTTCTGGTTTTTTAAACCCAACCCCATTCTTATAAAACAATGTTAAGGGCCATTTTAAAAGGTTCAAACTTACGTTTTAGAGAGAGAGGAAGGTGGCCTAGAGTGAAAAGAGGAGTTTTAAGTCATTTGTTCATGAATTTTTGTTCAAACCTTGAATATTTCTCTAGGATAACTCACAAGTCTTCAACCAAAAGGTAAGATTCTACACCCTAACCCTTAATTTCGACATTTAACTAAAGATGGATAATTAGTAAAGTAATTCTTGGGTTTGGAAGTTGTTTATTTTACATGCATGTACCATCTAGAGTAGTGGGGAGATTGTTGAGCTCTTTTGGGTATACTTTGGGTAGTGGGGTGAAAGAATCCACCATAGGAGGACCTTGAAACCTTAATGCACGCCTAGTGTTTGGTAAAATGCTTAAGTGAGCTGGAACTATGAACTCATCCCTAATTTATGTTCAATTTTTCTATATCTCTAAATAGATCGAAGTAGCTAGGATATCTAGAACATTATAGTAAATTAAAAAGCTTGAGGCAAGATATGTTGGCTAAACTCCTCTCTTAGAATTGAATTCCCACGATGATATTGTAAGTCCCGAGTAGTCCCTTATGAATTGACTTTTCTGAATAAGTTATGCATCGAATGATGTGTATAATATATATATATATATATATATATATATATATATATATATATGAATATGTTCAAAATGTGTTCTGGAATGTTCTTATCATATTGTGCTATTCTTTGGGAGGGTATTTGAAGTATGAGCATGTATTAAAATGATGTGACTTCAAGTCAAGTCCAAATGAAAGTGATCACATCAAATTGTATAAGAGATCATATGTGCCTAAGACCCTAATTTGCTCAAATACGTGTTTAAAGTCTTAATTTGAAAGGCCTTGTTGTTGATTATCCATGATAATGATTGAAAGTGAAATAGCAAGCATGAATTAAGAAGTACGGCCAATGTGCCAAAGAATAATATTGCGTTATGGCCAATGGATGTTCAATTGGACTCGCTATCAAATGGATGTTCGGGTTTTGTAATTTTTGTCAGGTTTCGAGACGAGGGTCCAGGTTGACTTTTTGGGTTAACTTTTTATTTCTCTTTAAAAATCGTAACTTTATTGTTCAGAATATCTTCCTATAGTTTATATTTATGGTATTAAGTTGTTTTGGCTAGACTCGAGCCGTTCGGAGTTGTATAATCGAGGGAAAGGCTTACTAGCGGATTGAGTTAGTGTGTTTTGAGGTAAGTGTCTTGCCTAACCTTTGTGGGGGGG
>MCJB01048365.1:24051-50089 GCA_002018475.1 Nicotiana obtusifolia | reverse complement strand
GGGGGGGGGGGGATTACCTCTTAGGATTGATGTTGTTTTGTGTTAATTGTGATGTGTTGAAGCCGCATACGCAAGGTAACGAGTGTGTACACGGGCTAAATGTGGTAATTGCCCGGTTATGGCTATGTAGATTCATTTCATGTCTTAATTGACTTACTGTAACATGTTATGTTCATCATCATTAGTCTATCTTCACATGATCTACTTGTCTTGTCTCTTACTTGTTAATTGCTCTACATGTTTAGTTGAAGTTCTTGTTTCCTCTATTCCTTATTCATTATTTAATTGTTGAATTCTTTACTTGAAGTTGTTGTTCTTGGAATATCTTGTTGTTCAAATTAGTATTGAGTTATAAAGGCCGTGATTCACCTTGAGGCAAAGTTATAAAGTATGAAATACTATTCTTGTTAAGTTAGTCACTTCTGGTTGTTATTGTTGATACTCTTGTGAATATTGTGGTTGAGCCATGGGCTATTTATTGTGGAAACACCATCATTATTCACTTCATTGGCTAGTTATGATATTGGGCACTTGAGGTGAGATTTTTGATACGTTGTGATATTGATACGCATGCGGTGGTATAAGTATTTGGGGTTAAAACGCATGGGGTGAGATAAGGTGGGCTTGATACGCGTGTTGCTAGTCGGGGAACTACTTGAAGCCACACAGTGTGATAATTTGGGCTAAAACGGGGGAAGCTATTTCGGTAAAAATGATTTTCAATACTAAATGCGAGGATCCCACGCAATATAAGGAAAGATTGTGAATTGTGTTGTGACATGAAACTACGAGGCGATACATCGGTAGTGATTCGAGTTGATACTTCATGTTACTTCACTTATGTTTGGTTGTTTTGTTTTCGTTGGCGTGTCATTCCTTGTTTTTCTCCATTGATGCATTATTTGCCTTGGTTCAGTGTAGCTAATCTTGGTATATTTCCCTATTGTTTCATTTCCATTGTTATCTTTATTACACTTTCGTATATCTATTCAGTTTCTTATTTATTCTAGTAGGGCCTTGACTTGATCGCGTCATTACTCTACCGAGGTTAGGCGTGGCACTTACTAGGTACCGCTGTGGTGTACTCATGCTACGCTTCTTCACATCTTTTTATGCAGATCCAGGTACCTCTTACCAGTCAAGGCACTAGTGTGGGGAGCTCAGCTTCGGAGACTCCAAAGTATACCTGCCGGCGTCCGTAGGCCTTGGAGTCCCCCTCTATCCAGTCTGATTCATTTTCTTTCCTTTTATAGACACACTGTTGTATAAGGATGATCAGTACTTACTCGTAGAACTTGTGACTTGTTCTCACCTGGTTTTAGGAAGTTTGTTTATGTTGAGTTGCGAAGTTTTCTTTATAATAGTTGTTCAGTATTTGCGAGTTTTATCGTTATTTCAGTTATATCTGCATCTATGTTAGGCTTACCTAGTATTAGAGAGTAGGTGCCATCACGACATCCTAAGGAATCTTAACATTCTGAGCGGCACATCAGGGGTCGTAATACCGACACTCTCTGATATGATCATATAGAGAAGACCGAGAAGCCACACACCAAAACTTGACTCGACTTCGAAACATCCAATCTAACAAATTGGTTGGCTGAGGCCTGAGCATCCAATGCTAATGGCCTCTTCGCTGCCGGTAGATATGCTAAATTGCGCAAGCTCTCCGCCATACGACTCAAGGCATCGGCCACATTGGCCTTCCCGGGATGATATAGAATGGTGATATCATAGTCCTTAAGCAAATCTAACCATCTTGGCTGCCGCAAGTTAAGATTTTTCTATTTGAACAGATGTTGTGGACTCCGGTGGTCGGTATAGACCTCACAAGGGACACCATACAAATAGGCCGCCAAATTTTTCAAGGCATGAACAATAGCTGCTAACTCAAGGTCGTGGATAGGATAATTCTTCTCCTGTACCTTCAACTCTCTAGACGCGTAGGCAATCACCCTACAATCTTGCATCAACACCGCACTGAGGCCAACACGCGACGCATCACAGTATATAATATAAGACCCCGAACTCGTAGGCAACACCAATACTAGGGCTATAGTCAAGGCAGTCTTGAGCTTTTGAAAGCTCTCCTCACACTCCTCGATCCACCTAAATGGAGCACCCTTCTGGGTCAATCTGGTCATAGGTGCAGCAATAGATGTGAAACCCTCTACGAATCAACGGTAATACCTTGCCAAACCAACAAAACTCCATATCTCAGTAGCAAAAGACGGTCTGCGCCAAATCTGCACTGCTTCAATCTTCTTTAGATCTACCTTGATCCCCTCACTCGACACTACATGACCCAAAAATGCCACTTAATCATGCCAGAATTCACACCTAGAAAAATTTGCATACAACTTCTTTTTTCTCTAGGTCTAGAGCACAATCCTCATATGTTGCTCATGATCCTCCCGACTCCGAGAGTACACCAAGTTATCGTCAATAAACACAATGATGAATGAGTCAAGATAGACTAGAATACACTATTCATCAAGTGCATGAATGTTGTTGGGGTGTTGGTCAGTCCAAATGGCATCACAAGGAAGTTGTAATGACCATATCGAGTCCTAAAGGTAGTTTTCCGAATATCTGGATCCCGAATATACCCAAATATGGAGCAAAGTAAGATGATACATAGGAATAAGTGGAGCATGGATCAAATAAGATTGATGCCTCTCTATGACAAACTAGAACAATATTTGTGATAACGGAGTCGGATGCAACTGCCTCCGTCCTAGTCAGAAGAGCATAACATCTGGTATGGCCTCCCCATCTAGGGCGACCACTACCCGCCCGACCTCTAACTCTGGCTGGTTGTGCATGTGGAGTGGCAACTGGTGCGCTAACCACGACCTGAGAAGCCTAAGGACCCTGTGGAATAAGTGGAGCCTGAGTGGTCTAGGGGGGTGCACCCCTCCTGAGTCTGGGGAAGTCCCTCGCCATATGACGAGTTACACCACATAAAAAACAAGCTCTCAGAGGACGTGGTTGCTGAGACTGGCTCGGGCCTGGTTGGCTGGACTGACCACTGAAAGCACCCCATGCAGGAGGTGCACAAGACAGTGGCGGTGCATAATGGGCAATCTGAGACCTAGGAGTAGCCGAAATATCGGTAGAAGCTGAAAGTGCTAAACGAACGGGACAGCTCACATAGCCTCTACCATGATGAGCTGCAATTGGGGCATGGGCACCAATATATGTGCCAGAATCTCGAGGCCTCTTGGCCTCTCTCTCTCCTCTCTCTCCCCGCCCCATATACCCTCCAACAACTAAGCAATCTTCACATCCTGCTGGTATGGGATATCAGTCTCCAACTCTCGAGCCATGCTGAATCTAATACCATGATTGAGCCCCTCGATAAATCGACGGACTCGCTCTCTAACTGTGGAGACTAAGGCTGGTGCATGTCTGGACAACTCGCTAAACCTGACAGCATATTCTAATCTAGTCATAGCACCCTGGAGGCTATCTAGGGTGGTCTTCTCTATATGATCGTATCAAGGAGGGTACAGTCACTATACTCCCAAAGATTCATCCAACCCGTCCCGAAGCCTACACTACAACCCGTAAAAAGTATTTTTTGATCTAAGACCAATTACTCCTAAGATATCAATGAGTTAAAATAAGGGCAAGCATATGGACTGATACTCGTAGCACTTAGCCTTCTTTATGAGTGCAAGAATGTTTGATTGTATCCCCTATACGTATTTGTTGAGTTGGGGATTTTATTTGCAGTGAGCACGCATGAATTGCAAGATTTAGCAGAAGTTAGGCTTCTTGAAGTAGGATACAAGTGCATATCTAGCTATTTGTAGCACTCTGTCATTGCTCTTGAGGCTCGAAGCTCTTATTTGAACAGTTAAATGGTTTTTGACTTCAAAGAAGGTCGAATAAATGAAGTTACATGCTTGTTAGCTAACAGTCAGCACCATCCATAGTCATTGCTATTTTGTGATAAGTCGAAAGTAGATTAGTGTTTAGTAGGGTGACTTTTAAGTTGCTTGAGGGAAAGCAAGAGTCTAAGTTGGGGGTGTTGATGTGCCGTAGAAATGCGGCACTTTTGATACTAATTACATAGATTTTAGCTCATCTTTTAAAGCATTATAAGTCATTTCTTATGTAGTTTTGGTATTTGTAGGAAACCAGACTTGAAGAACCGAGAACACGAAAAAGATGACAAAAACCCATGGAAAGGCAGGAATGCGACAGGTCTGCAACTACAAAAGTGATGTGCGGACCGCAGACCCATCGCAGAGTAAAACAGACCACCCCAATATCTGAGAGTCAAATATGTTGTTCATTTTGCGATCGCACAACTCCTACGCACACCGTATAGTGATCGCACAAATGCAAAAGGGTATCCAGTGAAAATGATTTTGCGGTATGATATTGTCACGACCCAAACTGGAGGGCCATGACTGGCACCCGGGCCATACTTGCCGAGCACCAATGCACATTTTATCTAACGTTTCTTATTATCTATAAGGGCTGATGAGATCAGTATACATGGTAGACATGAATCCTAAACAACCAACAATGACAGATAATGGCATGAACATATATATCACGGGCCAACAAAGCTATCATGAGGCTACGTATAAGGTACGAGCTGGCAAGATGCCATGAGAGACTATAAAACAAAAATTAGTCGACAAGAAAATCCAAACTATACAAGAGTCGACACCTGCCTATGAGCCTCTAAAGGAACATAAGTGCTGAAACATTGCCGGAACAGGGCCCCGACATACCCATAACATCTATAACAAAAATGCATACCAAGACCAAGGCAAGTCCGGGGAAGGGATCTCGCCAATAACCGCTAAACTGGGCAGCCTGCTATGGTGGGGGAGCTTCGCCTACCTGTCTATCAGAACCTGCAACAAGACATGCAACGTCCACAAATAAAAAGACGTTAGTACTAACAAAGTACTGAGTACGTAAGGCAGGAAAGCATAAGTAAGAACAATAATGTAAATAGGAATAGAGAATATACAACCTATAACATCTAAATGCCTCTGAGGGCTACTGACATGAATGCATGCTACATATATATGTACATAAACATTTAAAACATACGCCTCTCTGGGCGTCATTATCATCATATCGTACCCGGCCCTAATAGGCTCGGTAAAAACGTACCCGGCCATCATAAGGCTCAGTAGAATCGTACCCAACCACGTGGTGCTCGGTAAAACCCAACTGATCAGTGGTTGGACAATAGGTGCCGTACCAGGCCAAATATAGCGCGGCTCGGTAGAGTAAAGTAGATTCAAATATACGATGTGTGTTGGACTCATTGGAATCACATCTTGAACTTTTTGGAGTGACGTAAGGTCGGTATCCTCCGTACACGTTATTAGGACTAAATCCTCATCAAGAATCTTATAAGTATCAGGAAGTACCAACAACATTGATAACATATGAATAAGAGAAGTAACATCAACATCAATCGTTCCATAAGAAGGGAAACAATGTAAGTACTGCTAGCATCTAAGAGTGGAGTATCTTTGGAAGCTCGTTCATTACATTATGCACAATCGAAGTCGTGCAAAAGAAAGAAAGGGATAGCCTCACATACCTAATATATACTTCCCAATTTCAAGCTATGAAAATGCCACGACTCCCTAGTCTACAATGAGAGAAATGACACTATCATTATCGTTTAAGCGTCGTAACTATTATGTATCAACCGTAACCTATTTTACAATGAAACGGACAGCACCTCCCCTATTTATATGACTTCCCACAAGTTAACAAAATCACCAAACATACCAAACAACATCAATAATAATCACATTGAGCCTCCCAAAACAGTCCACCAACCAACAACATTACTAGCAAGCCTTTCGACATATATCTCACAAGTTCTAGTTTTAACGACTCGGCCGTAACTTGGATAATATTAAATACATGTAGAGTAAGAGGTTCCTTAACTTTAATCAGAAATAACAACTCTAATTTTACCTTAATTGACCAAGAAATATCCCTCCAATGCTGCCACAAGAACAAGGAAGCGAAGCTAGCAATCAATTAGGGTTTTTCGGCACTGGAATCACTTTAGAAGACTTGAAATCACCTAGGGTTGATATTAAAACTTGAGGGAGTATTGTACAGAACACAAACAACTTAAAACAACCTTCCACACGAGCTGGAACAACACAAAATCAGCAACAACAAGAAGAACAAGAAACTTACTCGCGCCAGGGGATTCCTGACACTTGATTTGTGTTGTTTGCCCTTTGTTTTAGTCTTGGATCATGAGAGAACCTTGAGAGGGTATTCTTAGGGTTCTAAGGTCTGCATATACTGAAACCTAATAAATTAAAATGGGGATGAGGCGTGTTATATACATACATAAGTCTTAACCGCCTATGTGAGCCCCATAGAGAGCTGTTTGGCGCAGTCTCGAGAAAACACGAATATCTCTCAACATGGAGATCGTATCGACAAACGGTTTAATGAGTTAGAAACTAGACTCATATACCTTGAATTTGGTGGCTACATCACCCTGTAATTCCAAGTAAATTGGGGGAAAAGCTTAGTGACATTTGACCTAAAGTATAAGTAAAATTATAAACGTAAGTTGCGACAACTTTTGTCGACTTTTGTTTTATAACTCGTTTGACTTCAAGACTTGTGAAACGGATATTATATGATTCAAATAAATTAAAACATGACCTCTTGGTAATATTAATCACCTCTATATTTACCTGAAAATACGAGTTACAACATCCTTGATTCGTTTAACTTCTAGTAATTTTTAACCACTCTTACACACCCTTGTATCATTTAAGACCAATAGGACTAAATTCTTTTCATCTCAAAGATAATCCCTTCTCGGACCTACGTAGACTAACTTACGGCGTAATCAAACATATGCAAATATGGGTTGTACCACCCTCCCCCCCTTAGGAACATTCGTCCTCGAATGTAAGGGTTTACCGGGAGTCTAACTCATCGTGGATTTCTGACGGAAATTTTCGGCTGAGTTTCCTCTATAAGATGGACACTAGCCAAACTTGCAAGCAGTTAAACCCAACCTATGGCCTTACAAGGCTATATAAAGCATTATAGATATGTACATTATCTGCATATCACCATTTTGTATTAAGAAAGAGTATTCTCAAGTTATTGCTTACCTCATAGAGACGTTTCTCCTTCTAATGCATCTTGAGTTCCCCGGCATCCTCATTATCTTCATTCTGGAACAGGTAAGGATATTTAGACTTCATCTCGTCTTCTGCTTCCCATTTCATTTCTTTCTTATTATTGTTCCTCCACAATACTTTAACGGAAGCTACATCTTTTTTTCTCAGCTTGCGGACTTGTCGATCTAATATAGCCACTGGCATTTCTTCATATGATAGATCCTTTGTAACTTGTACATCTTTGATAGGGAAGACCCGAGAAGGGTCTCCAGTACATTTCCTCAACATAGATACATGGAATACCAGGTGACAAATTCCAATTCGGATGGCAATTCTAACTCATAAGCAACCCAGCCCGATATACCGCGGACTTAGTTTACTTTTCTTCCCAAAACGCAAAACACCTTTCATCGGCGAGATCCTTAGGAAAACCCAATCAGCAACCTCAAATTCTAGATAACGATGTCGAACATCGGAATAAGACTTTTGCCTGCTTTGTGCCGTCTTTAGTTGCTCTTGTATCACTTTCGCCTTCTCAATGGCTTGGTGAATCAAATCTGGCCCATATAATTCTATCTCACCGACTTCAAACCATCCAACTTGTGATCTACATCTCCTCCCATACAGTGCCTCGTACGGGGCTATTTTAATACTGGAGTGGTAGCTATTATTGTAGGTGAATTCTATGAGTGCCAGATGGTCATCCCAGTTCCCCTAGAAATCTAAAACATATGCTTGTATCATATCTTCGAGTGTCAGAATGGTACGTTTAGCCTGTTCATCAGTCTGCGGATGAAATGCCGTTCTGGGATTCACTTGTGTGCCTAAACCCTTCTAGAAAGACCTCCAAAAGTTAGTCGTAAATTGAGCTCCTCGGTCTGATATAATAGATGATGGCACACCATGAAGCCTAACAATCTCCTTGATATACAACTTCACATAATCTTCAGCTGTGTAAGTTGTCTTAACTGGCAGAAAATGGGCACATTTTGTAAGTCGATCAACTATCACTCAGATGGAGTCAAACTTATGATAAGAGCGAGGTAATCCCACAATAAAGTCCATATTAATCACCTCCCATTTCCAAGTCGGAATCTCTATATTCTGAATCAATCCACCGGGTTTCTGATGCTCAATCTTTAATTGTTGAATATTAGGGCACTGGGCTACAAATTTTGCAATATACTTCTTCATGTTATCCCACCAATATTGCTCCTTAACATCATGATACATCTTTGTCGAGCCAGGATGGATGGAATATCGGGACTGATAAATCTCAATCATAATTTTCTCTCGCAACCCTGCTACATTAGGCACACATAATCAGCCCTGGTATCTTAGTGCCCCATCTCCTCCGATCTCGAAAGACGTAATTTTACACTGCTGAACACTCTCTCTCAATCGTATGAAGGTAGGATCTTCATATTTCCGGGCTTTTACCTCGGCTACCAAAGATGATTCTGATGTATTCTGTACAATAACTCCTCCGTCATCAGAGTCTAACAATCTAATTCTCATATTGGCTAGCTGATGAAGCTCTTTAGTCAACCCCTATCTACCTGCCTCAATGTGTACTAAGCTTCCTATTGACTTACGACTGAGAGCGTCTGCCACAACATTGGCTTTACGGGGATGGTACAATATCTCGACATCGTAATCTTTAAGTAATTCAAGCCACCTACGCTGCCTCATATTCAACCCCTTCTGCTTGAAAATGTACTGTAAACTTTTGTGATCTGTGTAGATGTCAACATGGACACCGTATAAGTAGTGCCGCCAAATCTTCAAAACATATATTACTGCAGCCAATTCCAAATCATGAGTCGGGTAATTATTTTCATGCTTCTTCAATTGTCTTGATGCATAAGCAATCACCTTCCCATGTTGCATCAATATACACCCCAAACCTATATTTGAGGCATAACAATATACCACATAACCTTCGGTTCCTTCTGGGAGAGTGAGCACTGGTGCGGATGTCAATCGATTCTTTAGCTCCTGACAACTACGTTTGCAAGCGTCAGACCACTAGAACTTGGTAGTTTTTCTGTGTTAACTAAGTCAATGGTGCTGACATAGAGGAAAATCTTTCTACAAACCGCCTATAATATCCTGCTAGCCCCAGGAAGCTGCGGACTTCTGACGGTGTTGTAGGTCTTGGCCAACTCTTCACTGCATCGATCTTCTGAGTGTCGACACTAATACCCTCGTCAGATATCACATGGCCAAGGAATGCTACTGAGTTTAGCCAGAATTCACATTTGGAGAGCTTAGCATATAACTTACGATCCTGAAGGGTCTGTAATGCTATCCGCAAGTGGCCCGCATGTTCCGCCTCCGAACGAGAATACACAAGAATGTCATTAATGAACACGATCACGAACACAACAATATAGGGCCTGAATAAACTATTCATGAGATCCATAAAAGCTTCTAGGGCACTTATTAGCCCGAAGGACATCACCAAGAACTCAAAGTGCCCATATCTTGTCCAGAATGTCATCTTTGGAATATCCTTCTCCTTAACCCTCACCTGATGATACCCTGAACATAAGTCAATCTTGGAAAAATACTTGGCACCCTAGAGTTCGTCAAATAGGTCGTCAATCCTTGGAAGTGGATATTTGTTCTTTATAGAAAAGTTATTCAACTGTCGATAATCAATACACATCATTAATGACCCGTCTTTCTTTTGCACGAACAAGACTGGCGCACCCCAAGGTGAAGTGCTAGGCCTAATGAAGCCCTTATCCAGCAAGTCTTTCAACTGCACCTTCAACTCTCGCAACTCTGTCGGGGCCATCCTGTATGGAGGGATAGAGATCGGTTGAGTGTCAGGAAACACATCAATGCTAAACTTAATCTCCCTTTCAGGAGAAAGACCTGGGAGTTCATCTGGGAAAACATCTAGAGATTCATTGAGCACGGGGATTGATTGTAGAGTAGGCGGCTTCGCCTCCGCATCCCTAACGCGAACGAGATGATAAATGTAACCCTTTGAGATCATCTTCCTTGCCTTAAGATAGGAAATAAACATACCTTTTGGTGTAGCAATGTTCCTCTTCCATTCGATGACGGGTTCACCAGGAAACTGAAACCTAACCATCATCGTACGACAATCAACATTTGCATAGCATGAGGCCAACCAGTCCATTCCCGTCATCACATCAAAATCAACCATTTCTAACTCAAATAAATTCGTCGAGGTTTGACGACTACAAATCATCACTGCACAACCTCTATATACCCTTCTAGAAATCACTGATTCTCCTATCGGAGTAGATACCGCAAGTGGTTTACTTATTAAATCAGGTTTGACACCAAACTTATTAGCCACAAAGGGTGTAACATATGATAATGTAGATCCTGGATCAATCAACGCATATACATCATAAGAAAACACAGGCAATATACCTGTAACAACATCCGGAGATGACTCGAGATCCTATTGACCTACTAGAGCATATGTTCGATTTTGGGTACCACTTGAACTCGGCACTGCACCTCTACCTCTAGCATGACCTGTCGACTGCTGAAAACCCCGTGCTGGAGGTTGAACTGATGAGGAAGAACCAGACACAGATCTAGTCGACCGAGCCATACCACCACCTCCTTTATTAGGACAATCCTGCATCATATGGCCGGGCTATCTGCAAGAATAGCAGGCATCGGAACCTCGACGGCATAGTCCAAAGTGGGCCTTGCCGCACTGATCACAACGAGGTGCTGGGGGTCTCGTCTGACTAGTATCCCTATGATATTGTGAGCCTGATGCCTGCGAACTCTAACTTGAACCAGAATAGGTAAATTGGTCATACTTAGGGCTCTGAAAGCGTGGAGGAGCACTAGCTACAGGTGGCACCAAACTCCTCCAAGACTGGGGCCTGATACTACCTCTGAAGTCACCAGAATACCCTGCAAATCTCGCTCTCTTATGCTGGCCCCTACCCTGCTCCCTGTCTGCTTTTTGCTGGCGCTTACGATTCTCTAGTGTCTGGGCATAAGCCTGAATACGAGAAATATCCATGCCCTCTACCAAGGAGGCTATCGTGCACTCATTTATCAGATGTGGTCCCAACCCGTTCACGAATAAGTGCACCCTATCGCTCATCTCGGCCACTATATGGGGAGCATACATTGCTAAGGAATCAAACTACATACTACACTCTCACACACTCATATTACCCTGTCAAAGGTTCAAGAACTTATCAACTCTATCTCGTCGTATCTCAACTGGCAAGTAGTGTCAAAGAAAGGCCTCAGACAATTCCTTCCACACAAGTGGGGGAGCGTTCGGACCCCTAGATCTCTCCCAACTATCGTACCAGAAAACTGCTAAATCTGATAACCGTTAAGAAGCCAACTCTACTGCCTCCGTATCACTAGCATGCATAACCCGCAGTGTACGATGAACCTGATCAATAAAAGTCTGCGTGTCCTCCTTGGGATCTGAACTGGTAAACACTGGAGGATCTAGATTAATAAAATCATGAACTCTCGCACTAACCGGTTTATCAACAGCACCGGTATTCTGCCTCTGAGCCTGAGCACTTACCAAGATAGTCAACAACTGTATCGCTCTTTGCATATCCTGGTCTACAGTGCCAGACGGAGGAACTAGAGGTGCTGGATGCCTCCTAATATCCTCTATAGGAGGAGTAGATGAGGTATGAGACGGCACCTCACTCTGAGGCTCACTTTGGCCTACTCTGGCTGGAGGCACCTAACTGGTACCCTCTCCCGCAGCTGTATCAAGCAGTCTACTAATCATTTGCTTCCTAGTCGAAGGCATCACTAAAAGAAAACATGGTGAATATTAGAGACGAACATTTATGATTCAACTCTACACACGATCTAGATTCAGGAAAAAGGTAACAACCCTAAATGTCATATAGCCTCCTGATTATAGATGTGGCGCGCTACACATCTATAATCAAGACTATACTAGACACGAATCAAAGACAACTCCTAGGACAAACCTTGCTCTGATACCAAGTCTTTCACAACCCAAACTGAAGGGCTATGACTGGAACCCGAGCCATACTTGCCGAGCACCAACGCACATTTTATCTAACTTTTCTTATTATCTATAAGGGCCGATGAGATCAGTATAAATGGTAGACATGAATCCTAAACAACCAAGAATGATAGATAATGGCATGAACATATATATCATGGGCCGACAAGGCTTTCATGAGGCTATGTATAAGGTACTAGATGACAAGCTGCCATGAGAGACTATACAACAAAAATTAGTCGACAAGGCGATCCAAACTATACATGAGTTGACACCTGTCTATGAGCCTCTAAAGGAACATAAGTGCTGAAACATTGCCGGAACAGGGGCCCGACATACCCGTAACGTCAATAACAAAAATGCATACTATGACCACGGCAAGTCCGGGGAAAGGATCTCGCCAATAACCGCTGAACTGGGCAGCCTACTATGGTGGGGGAGCTTTGGCTACCTGTCTATCAGAACCTGCAATAAGACATGCAGCGTCCACAAATAAAAGGATGTCAGTACAAATAAACTACTGAGTACGTAAGGCAGGAAAGCATAAGTAAGAACAATAATGTAAATAGGGATAGAGAATATACAACCTGTAACATCTAGGTGCCTCTGAGAGCTACTGACATGAATGCATGCTACATATATATGTACATAAACATTTAAAACATACTCCTCTATGGGCGTCATTATCATCATATCGTACCAGGCCCTAATAAGCTCGGTAAAAACGTACCCGGCCATTATAAGGCTCAGTAGAATCGTACTCGGTCACGTGGAGTTCGATGAAACCCAACTGATCGGTGGTTGCCCAATAGGTGCCGTACGCGGTTGACTATAGCGCGGCTCAGTAGAATAAAGTAGATACATATATATGATGTGTGCTGGACTTATTGGAATCACATCTTGAACTTTTCGGAGTGACGTAAGGTCGGTATCCTCCGTACACGTTATTAGGAAAAAATCCTCATCAAGAATCTTGTAAGAATCAGGAAGTAACAACAACATTGATAACATAAGAATAAGAGAAGTAACATCAACATCAATCGTTCCATAAGAAGGGAAACAATGTAAGTATTGCTAGCCTCTAAGAGTGGAGTATCTTTGGAAGCTCGTTCATTACATTACGCACAATCGAAGTCGTGAAAAAGAAGGAAAGAGATAGCCTAACATACTTTGTATATACCCAATCTCAAGCTATGAAAATGCCACGACTCCTTAGTCTACAATAAGAGAAATGACACTATCGTTATCGTTTAAGCGTCGTAACTTTTATGTATCAACTGTAACCTATTTTACGATGAAACGGACAGCACCTCCCCTATTTATATGACTTCCCACAAGTTAACACAATCACCAAACAGCCCAAGCAACATCAATAATCATATTGAGCATACCAAAATAGTCCACCAACCAACAACATTACTAGCAAGCCTTTCGACATATATCTCACAAGTTCTAGCTTCAACGACTTACCGTAACTTGGATAATCTTAAATACATGTAGGGTAAGAGGTTCCTTACCTTTAAACATAAAGAAAAACTCCAATTTGACCTTAATTGACCATGAAATATCCCTCCAATGCTGCCACAAGAACAAGGAAGCGAAGCTAGCAATTTAATTAGGATTTTTCGGCACTAGAATAACTTTTGAAGACTTGAAATCGCCTAGGGTTGATATTAAAACTTGAGGGAGTATTGTACAGACACAAAAAACTTAAAACAACCTTCCACACGAGCTGGAACAACACAAAATCAGCAACAACAAGAAGAACAAGAAACTTACTTGCGCCAGGGGATTCCTGACACTTGATTTGTGTTGTTTGCCCTTTGTTTTAGTCTTGAATCATGAGAGAACCTTGAGAGGGTGTTCTTAGGGCTATAAGGTCTTCATATACTGAAAGCTAATAAATTAAAATGGGGATGAGGCGTGTTATATACATAAATAAGTCTTAACCGCCTATGTGGGCCCCATAGAGTGCTGCTTGGCGTAGTCTCGAGAAAACGTGAATATCTCTCAACATGGAGATCGTATCGACAAGCGGTTTAATGAGTTAGAAACTAGACTCATAGACCTTGAATTTGGTGGGTACCTCACCCCGTAATTCCAAGTAAATTGGGAGAAAAACTTAGTGACATTTGACCTAAAGTATAAGTAAAATTATGAACGTAAGTTGCGACAACTTTTGTCGACTTTTGTTTTATAACTCGTTTGACTTCAAGACTTGTGAAACGGATATTATATGATTCAAATAACTTAAAACAAGACCTCTTGGTAATATTAGTCACCTCTAAATTTATCCAAAAATACGAGTTACAACATCCTTGATTCGTTTAACTTCTAGTACTTGTTAACCACTCTTATACACCCTTGTATCATTTAAGACCAATAGGACTAAATTCTTATTATCTCAAAGATAATCCCTACTCGGACCAACGTAGACTAACTTACAGCATAATCTAACTTATGCAAATATGGGTTGTAACAAATATGCGCCCACAAAACCAACATGCGGCCCACACAACCAAAATGCGATAAAAACTGTAAAACCCTGTGATCAGATCTGCGTTAAAAAGGGAGATGTGCGGACCACGAATGCTTTCTGCGGTCGCGGACTTTATCTGCGGGGTCATTTTGTCACTTCTTGTCCACGACTTTGGACCATTATAAATAGAATGACTAGGATTTTTGTGGACCATCTAATCTGGAAAAAAAAAAAGCTACACTTAGAGCATTGAATACACCATTATTTTGGAATTTTTTGAGAAAGAATCCAAGAGTTTGTCCTTTTTGTATGCTTTATGACTTTATTTATTACTTTGTTCTTTTATTCTTATATGAGTAGCTAACTTTAAATACTAAGGTTGTGGACCCTAAGTGGGTGTAATATTAATGGGTGTTTACTATTGAATATATATATATATATATATATATATATATATATATATTATATATATATAATTAATGGTTGGTTCAATTTTATTCATTTCTCATGCTTCATTTATGGTTGATTCTATCTTTACTTGGAAAAGTGGGTTAGGGTTTGGTAGAATTTAATAGAAAGAACTCAAGGCTTTAAACCTTGTTTAATAGAATTGCTTAGGGATAAGTGGGTTCTACTTGGCATAAATTGGTTGTTCTTAGTCGTTACTCTTTTATATTTGAGAAAATCATAAAGAGGAAATACTACCTAATTATTGGAAAATATTGGGTAGTCATTTAGGAACCATTTGCATATCAAATGACCCTCCATTAGAAATATATCATACTAATACCGATAGCATTACATTCCATTGATGGGGACACAACATTGGTTTCTTAATCAAATTAATCAACTTCTCTTAACAAAATAGCTTTTCTTGAAAATTCAAAATTACAAAACTCTTTTTAAACTAACGGAGTAGAACTACAGCTTAAGTCAAGTTTCACACTACTCAAGTAACATTTTCACACCTATTACCTGTGGAATTTGACCCCAACCTAGTTGCATTATTATATTTGACATCGACCGCCTTACACCATTTATTTAGGTGTAATTTGAGCGTATTAAATTTTGGCGCCGTTGCCGGGGAATACGAGTTTGAAATTACTAATTAGTGCGTGCTTTACTTTACGTCTTCTTCTATTCCATCACACTTTTCTTGCTTTGCTTGGTGTCATTGGATAAACAGGGGCAAGCCGAAAGAAGAGAAGGTGTTTGCAGATATAGATGAGTATATTAAGGATACAAATGCCATTGTCACTCCTAGAGTTGATGCGGCTATCTTCAAAGTGGAACACAGTCTAATCATAATGCTAAAGGCAGAGGGGTTCTTCTAAAATTCCACTGACGATGATCCGACACAACATCTCAAAAACTTTTTTGGGTATGTGTGCAATGCACAAGAAGAATCATGTCTCGGATGATGCCCTAAGGTTGAGGGTGTTCAAGTACTCATTAATCGGAGAGGCAAGACAATGGATCCAAAATCTACCTCCTAATTCCATCCACACTTGGGTTGAGCATGTCTGAGCTTTCCTAGCAAAATGGTTCCCACCAAGAAACAAGTCCGAGCTTCGGGATTAAAATTTCTTCTTCAAGCAATTACCGAGAGAGCACCTACATGAGGCATGGGCTAGATTCAAGCTATATTTGGCGAGGTCACCGAATCATGGTTTTCCGGATATTATTTTGTTGGAGAAGTTTTACACTTGGATCCTATGAATAAATCCATAGCCAAAAATGCAGCGGATGGATCATTTTTGGATAAAACATTTACAAAGGTCACACAAATCTTTGACAAGATGGCCGACCATAACCAAGCTTGCCACTCGGAAGACACCAGGTTGGAATTGCATATGGTACTCCTTCCTTGACCAAAGGGGCAATATTCTAATTCTCCACATTAGAATGAGAGTTCTTCAAGTGAGTCCAAGTTGGAAAACATGCTTGAAAGAGTATTCCAAAGTCAAGAGAGATTTGACACTTCAATGAAAAATATGACCGAGCTTGTGGATTGTCACACTGCATCTATTCAAAAGTTGGAGATGCGAATGAGGGATTTCTCAAGAGAACAAAATCTGAAGCAAAAAGGCACGCTCCCAAGTGATACAATTGCAAACCCAAAAGATAGTGGGAGTGGCCCAACCTCTCATTGTATAGCCATTGCAACTTGAAGTGGGAAACTACTTCAAGGAGAGAATGAACAAGTGGTCGAAGTGGAAGATTTTGATCAAGAATTCGAGGCACAAGTTGAGGTTCCAAATGTTGTTGAAGTTGAAAGTCTCCCGAAGAAGGTGAAAGCTCAAGAAGTGAACCATTAAGAGGTTAAGGAAAATGTAATAGAGGCATCAAAATCTCAAGTACCAATTCCTAGACCTCCCCCTCCTTTCCCTCAAAGACTAGCTAGAAAGGTTGATGATAGCAAACTCGAGAAGTTAAATGACATCCCAAAGAAATTATCGGTGGACATTCCATTTGTGGAAGTATTTCAAGAGATGCCGGGTTTTTCTAAGTACTTGAAGGACTTGAAGACTAAAAATCAAACCACCAAGAATGAATTGGTGAATGTCACTCACCGGGTTAGTTCCATCATTGCAACAACCGTCGTCCAAAAGAAAGAGGACACGGGAGCTTTCACCATTCCATGCACTATTGGATTGCGTGACTTTGTACGAGCCCTTTGTGATAATGGGGATAGCATCAACTTAATTCCCCTTGCTATCTACAAGCAAGTGGGATTGGAAATACCCAGGCCTACAAGTATGAGGTTGCAAATGGTCGACCGTTCAATAAAGCGGCTGGTGGGAATAGTTGATGATGTGCTTGTGAAAGTGGGAAAGTTTCTCCTCCCCGCCGACTTTGTTATTCTTGATAGTGATGTTGACAAAGAGATCCCTATCATCTTGGGAAACCACTCCTTGCTACCAGGAGAGCACTCATTGACTTGAAACGAAATGAGATTAAGTTCCGGGTTAATGATGAAGAAGTTACCTTTCAAGCAAGTAAGGATACGAAGTTGCCATATGCATACAAGAGTATCTCAGCCATTGATGTTGTTGATGTGGTAGAGGATACCGTCGAGGTGAAGATGGAAGAGGAATGCCTTAGTGAGTATTGGCGGCTATTTTGTTAAATTTTGATGGTGAGGACATGGAAGGGATATGTGGAATCGGTGAACGCGTTTGAAGGGGTTGGGTCCTACACTTATGAACCAGAGAAGCTTTGTCTTGGCTTAGACATTAAAGTCACTTCTCCCGCTAAGCCTTCAATTGTCGAGCCTCCACAACTTGAGCTCAAGCCACTTTCGCCGTGCTTAAGGTATAAATTTCTTGGCTCTAACGAAACTGTACCTGTAATTGTTTCTTCTTTGTTGGATGATGTGCATGTTGAACACTTATTGAATACCTTGAGGGAGCACAGACAGGACATTGGTTGGACTATAGCAGATATCCAAGGCATTCCCGCCGGAATTACTAAGCATAAGGTACAACTGGAGAAAGAGAACAAAACTAGCGTGGAGCATCAAAGGAGGTTAAATCCTTCCATGCAAGAGGTGGTGAAGAAAGAAATCATAAAATGGTTGGATGTAGTCCTTAGGTGAGTTCGGTGCAATGTGTACCAAAAAAAGGAGGCATGACCATGATTCAAAATGAAAAAAATGAACTCATTCCAATGAAGACGGTGATCGGGTGGAGAGTTTGCATGGACTACAGGAAGCTCAATAGTGCTACTTGCAAAGGCCATTTGCCTATGCCTTTTATTGATCAGATGCTTGATCGGTTAGCGGGTAGGTCATTTTATTATTTCTTGGATGGTTACTCCGGCTATAACCAAATCAACATAGTCTTAGAGGACCAAGATAAGACGACATTCACATGTCCATATAGGACCTTTGATTTTAGCCGGATGCCATCTGGGCTATGCAATGCCCCGGCTACTTATCAACTATGCATGATGTCAATCTTCGCGGACATGGTGGAGGATTTCTTAGAGGTATTCATGGATGACTTCTCTGTAGTTGGTGATTCCATTGAGCATTTCTTTGACAATCTTAGACAAGTGCTCAAAAGATGTGAGGAGACAAACCTTGTGCTCAATTGGGAAAAATATCACTTCATGGTGGACAAGGGTATTGTTCTTGGACACAAAATCTCCAAGCAAGGCATTGAGGTTGATCGATCAAAGATCGAGACAATTTCCAAGCTTCCTCCTCCAACTTCGGTCAATGGTGTTCGGAGCTTTTTGGGGCATGCCGATTTTTATTGGCGATTTATCAATGACTTCTCCAAAATTGCAAGTCCCATGTGAAAGATCCTTGAAAAGGATGCTAAATTTGAGTTCGATGAGAAGCGCCTCAAAGCTTTTGAGGAATTGAAAGCAAGGCTCACCACAGCACCTATTATTGTCACACCCCATTAGTCTCTCCCATTTGAAATCATGTGTCATGCCAGTGGTGTGGCTATTGGAGCAGTGCTTGGTCAACGGCATAACAAGATTCTTCATTCTGTCTACTACACAAGCAAGACACTCAATGGCGCATAAATGAATTACACTATAACTAAGCAAGAACTGCTTGCCATTGTCTATGCTTCTGAAAATTTCGGGCCTATTTGTTGGGATCCAAGGTGATAGTCTACACCGATCATGCTGCTCTCCGCTACCTTATGGCGAAGAAGGATGCTAAACCAAGATTGATCAGATGGGTTCTTTTGATACAAGAGTTTGACTTTGAAGTCAAATATCCGAAAGGAACAGAGAATCAAGTTACGGATCACTTATCTAGGTTGAAGAGTCAGGGATACCAAAAGAAGATCTTGAAACTAGTGATGTCTTCCTAGATGAACACCTATTGGCTATATCTAGCACCTCCACTCCTTGGTATGCCGACATCGCTAACTTTTTGGTTGGTGACCTTTTCCCCGATAGGTTAGAAGCTTATCAAAAGAAAAGCTTCTTGCGGGAGTGTAGGCAATACCATTGGGAGGAACCCTTCTTGTTCCGGATTTGCGCCGACAACATCATTCGGCGTTGTGTTTCGGAAGATGAGGTGACTCAAATTCTCAAAGCATGTCATAACTCCCCAGTTGGGGGTCACCATGGTGGAAATCGTACTGCGGCAAAAGTGCTGGAATGTGGCTATTATTGGTCATCGATCTACTAGGATGCAAACCTAATGGTCAAGTCATGTGATCAATGTCAAAGACAAAGGTCAATTTCCAGAAGGCATGAGATGCCTATGAACTTTGTGATGGAGGTCAAGATCTTTGATGTGTGGGGGATAGATTTCATGGGTCCCTTCGTAAGATCTTACGGCATGGCATATATCTTGGTGGCAGTAGATAATGTCTCCAAATGGGTTGAGGCAATTGCCTTGCCAAACAATGAGGCAAGGAGTGTAACCTCCTTCTCGGAGAAGAACATATTTACTCCGTTTGGAACCCCAAGAGCCATCCTTAGAGATGGTGGTTCTCACTTTGCAACAAAACTTTTGCCGGGTTGCTCAAAAAATATGGAGTTAAGCACAAGGTGGTCAGCGTTTATCATCCTCAGATAAGCGTTCAAGTTGAAGTCTCCAACTGGTAGATCAAAAACATACTAGCAAAAATTATTAATGCAAACAGGACCGACTTGTCAAAGAAGCTATATGGTGCATTGTGGGCTTATCGAACGGCATTTAAAACACCTATTGGCACCTCAACTTACCAGTTAATTTTTGGTAAGGCTTGTCACTTGCTAGTGGAGCTTCAACACAAAGCCATGTGGGCGTTGAAAAAGTTAAATTTTGACTGGGCCGAAGCTGCTAATCGTAGGATGACACAACTCAACGAGATGGAAGAGTTCTATTTCCATGCCTATGAGAATGCAGCCATGTATAAAAAAACAACCAAGTTTGTTCATGAGAAGAAGATTTTGAAGCGGGAACTCAAATCCAGTGACTTGGTCTTACTCATCAACTCAAGATTGAAGTTCTTTTCGGGCAAACTCAAATCCAAATGGTTTGGCCCATTCAAAGTTGTGAGTGTGTCTTCTTACGGTGCTATTGAATTAGAATCCGAGGACGGGACTTGAACTTTCAAAGTAAATGGCTAAAGGGTGAAGCACTACCTCGGAACCATTTGAGAAAGGCAACCGGTATAACAATTCGCACTCAAGGATGGTCTTGTTCCAACCCCCACCACTGATTAGCCAAAGTGGGGAAACATTGTCGTGCCGCGACGTTAAATCAAGCGCTTTTGGGAGGCAACTCATGTATTGGTAACATTTTTGGTTAGATTTTTCTTTTTGCAGGTTTATTTGAAAGTGTAGAACAGTTTGAAGTGTGTGTTAGAGTACTGGTTGCTCAAAATACAAGGAAACGGGATACAAAGGCAGAGGGAAAATGAAGGAAAGCAAACTGAGCTTCAGCTGTTATTCTGCGGCAACATATGCGGTGGCATAATGAGTTTGCAAATAGAAAAATGGCCACAGACATAAACAGAACATCATGCAAATTGGCCCTTCAAAATAATGAGAAAATTAAACTAATGGGGCCCGCACAATGGTTCTGCGACCATAGAGTGGGTCGCACATTCTGTTGCACACCACCCAGGTACTAATCCATCGTAAAACACATATGCGGCCGCATAATCTGTTATGCAATGGTCATTTCACCGCAAAATCCTCAGGTATTAAACCCTAGTTTCTTTCTCACTCTCCTTTCTGTCTATCTACTCTAACTTCACGCACCCAAAAACGAAAAAAAAACACAAAAGAAAAACACAAAAAAAGGCTCACCTTGCTCGCACGATTCCCATCCAAGAGGCTTGCTCGATCTTCCGACGATCTAGTATGTAACTTTCCAACATTCCTCTTGATTAGGTGATTTGAGATTGCTATTTGATTTTACTCGCCTAAATTCTTCCATCTCATCCATGATACCCTTCTCTCTCTACCTTGCTTCTTGTTTCTTGTACTAGGAATCTACTTTGGGAGGGAATATAATTGTGGTCCAATCAAAATTAGGGGTTAGAGTTAGGGGTACTGATTTGAGTATGGAGGTTGGTGATTGTTGACAATGTGCATAGGGTATTATTAGGCTGAGCATGAAATCGTTTTGATGTTGAGGGTGTGTAATTGTTTCTCACAATTTGTGCATCAGCTACTTAGTGTTGCATACTATTGCCTGTGAGTGAGTTTTATGTGGAGACGATGATCTTCGCAGTCCGCATAACTTATTTGCGGTCAGCAGAATCATTGCGTGCTTGTATGATCTGTTGTTTGTGGAAACAACTCTTCGGCAGACATAAACAGAGTCAAGCTAAGTTTCAAGGTTTTAAATGTGATTGATCTGCGGTCGCAAACTTGTTCTGCGACCACTTAGTGCTTAGCGATCCGTAGAGTTGTTCTACGATAGCATAAGTGTTCCGCAGAACATTTTGAGTCTCTCATTTCTTTGCCATATGTTACACATGTTTTACCATGTACTCACTTCATGTTAATTGCCAGGGATGGCACCAAAGAAATCCCTAGCATCGAGAGTAACCATCACTCGAGGAAAGAGATGGGCTACAGCTATAAGGCCATAATCATAGCAATCCAATGCAAACAGCCAGGAATATCCAGGAATTCATCTGAGCATGCCTCCCAGTCTGAAGAGGAGGAGTCACAGCTTGACCTTGTGCCACCAGTTGACCTCCAGTTCGAAGCACGCAGAAAGAGTGGTGAGGATCTCGGGTTTGGGATCACCGGCTCTTGAAATATGTACAGAGATGGTTTGGCAAAATAAATATCCTCGAAGAAAAGCAGCTGAGTATGAACAGTCTTACAGAACACTACCCCCATGTGCTAGAAAACATCCAAAAGAGGGGATGGGAGTTCTTCACCAAGGTTCTGGGGAGTACAATGAGACACTTGTTAAGGAGTTTTATGCTGTTTATGCCGCATCCAGGACCCCAAAACAAAAGAAAAACCGTGTATTCTTGACCTTTGCCACAGTCTGAGGAATTGCAATACTCTACGATCCCCAATCTATCAATGATGCATATTTCAAATCTTGGGAACCAGGCATGGCAGAATATGATGCAAAAATTGCAAATAAGGAATCTTAGCGTGCTTGGGTAGCCTCTATCGTAGCCAAGGGAACTCCACCCTGGATCACACCAGGCTAGAAGATTCACAAGAGGGATTTCACCTAAGAAAGCCAGATTGGCTAAGTTTTGTCTGTTCTCATATAATGCCTACGAGAAATGAGACCGACATCAGTCTGGAGAAGGCGATCCTCATTGCTTCCATCATGTCGGGTATCTGGATTGATTTGGGACAGCTCAAATTCCCTGAGATTGGGGTCTGGGAAAACCATAAAGAAACCTTGCTCCTTTTTCCATGCTTAATCCGCGCTTTGAGTGAAGACGCAGAGGTTCCTCCGTTCCCCAAACATGACCGCATAGTGAAAGTTTTTCAAGACATTAACATCACTCGGCACAATGATGCTTCGGAGAATGTGGTCGAAGGTCTACCAGAGCAATCACACACTCTCCCTCTGGCCTCATCCACTTCAGCAGCACCTGCTACCTCATCAATGCCAGACACTTCTTCAGCACCAGCTTCCTCCGCATCTACTCCCAGACCAACCATTGTGACACCACGTGTCTCACTGCATGCACTCTCCAATCTCGGTCTACTAGCACAACATGCAAACGCCAAAGTAGACAAACTGACAAAGAACTTCCATCGCTCATCCGGCAAGCATTGGCCCCGCTCCAAACCTTAGTAAGTGATCTTCAAAAGTAACATCTATCATATGAGGATCGACTCAAGCACTTTGAAGCTCGCCTTGAGAAGGTTGAGAGAGGTGGAGTTACGGACATGCCTCAACTCAAAAAGGATGTAGCTGAGCTCAAGTTGGAGCTGTATAAGATGCAGACACTAGAGTTTGACTTGACTACCCTTCTTCTGGTAGAGGGGAGCACGGCACTGGCACATCCCACGTACCAAGCCTTGATCTGGATTTCACAAACCTCCTATCAGCTGTGGAGGCACATGGTACTGGCATCTCACAAGTTTCGGGTTCCGTTGCACACACCGATGATAATTCAAATGAGGAATCTAGAGAGTCTCGTGAGGAGATAGATGAGGAGCAGATATTTGAAGAGGGTGATGATCAGAGGGACAACAGAGGGCAAACAGGTTGTTGTTTCTACAGAGGAACTGGGTGAGGAGGAGGTGGATGTGCAGACAGCTATCACACACTCCTTTGCGAATATGGTTGCCAAGGCTACCACCAGGGCCCAACTCCGCAACTGGTAGAGCTTCCTGCTTTGGTCTCAGACACCACCATCCAGTCAGAGGATCCACTCACTGTGCAATCAAAGGATCCACCCACTGCCTCCACAGTGTCAGCTCCCCGCCCCACGGCCGCTCCAGACATTCCAGCCTATCCAAGTGCCTAGTGCGCCTCAAGGAGCCCCTAAACTTTGATCTTTCTTTTTCAATGCATTGGGGACAATGCATGCTCTTAGGTTGGGGGTGAGATAGCATGTCGCCTTTTGCAACTTGTATATAAATTCATAGTTTGTAGATAGTAATGAATTCTCTTTGGTTTTTCTTTGACGGGATCTTTTCCAAGGGTTGAATAGTAGAATCTTCGTCATAACATGAAACGTTTTGACTTGTTTGGTGCTTTTGCTCTAGATTCAAGCATGTGATAAGTTTTTTGTGGAATAAATGGCACCCTTCAAATTTTGTAAATAAATAGTCAATCATTTTTGTGAAATCGAGGATCGCCCTTTGACTTTGTGCTTACTTAAAATCTCAATATCATGTGATGAAGCTTTGCATTTCCTTGTATTCATTCGAGAGATGAAATTATGCCGATTCAAGCAATTCATGCATCGTGAGTGGTGAAAATTTGTGTAAATAATGTATGTGCTCAACTTGTATGTCTAAAACTTGCCGGGTTAGTTTCTCAATGAAAGTCCAGGTTGATGGTTGGATGTTGAAATGATCTTAGGCTCTATTTGTGATTACTAACTAACGTTTGGCCAAATTGACCTCCCTGGTGTATTTATTATCCTAGTTGTCCCCCGTTGAGCCTTTAACCTTTCCTTTGTCTACCACATTACAAATTGTTACCCCTTTTGTGATATTACTCCCTCTTTTGAACCCGTCCCGCCTCGAATGTTATGAATGAGACTTTAAGCCTAATTGGGGGGTGTTAGTGTAAATTGGGAAACAATATAAGAAGGTATTATGTGGAAAAGCTAAGTTTTTTGAGGTTGTGGCGTGTGTAGTGAACGGCTAAGTCTAGAGCCGTCGTACCCAAAACAAAAAGCTTCACGTTCCCTCAACCCATGAATACTCACATCAAAAAAGTAAAAAAAAAAAAAAGGAGAAAAAGAAAAAGAAAATGGAGTGGTGAGAGAACGTGGTAAGACAAGTAACTAGGGAGTAGTCATGAACTACAAGGTGGGTTGATAGTAGCAATTAGGTATCAACAAGGGAATTGTGTGCTATTCGAGAAAGAATGTGTGTAGAATTCAAGGAGGATACAGTCACTATAGTCCCAAATATTCATCCGACCAATCCCGAAGCCTACACTACGACCCGTAAAAATTCCTTTTTGATCTACAACCAATTATTCTTGAGATAGCAATGAGTTAAAATAAGGGCAAGCATATGGAATGATACTTGTAGCACTTATCCTTGTTTCTGGGTGCAAGAGTGCTTGATTGTATCCCAGTACATATTTGTTGAGTTGGGAATTTTCTTTATTGTGACCACGCATGAATTGCAAGATTTAGCGTAAGTTAGGATTCTTCAAGTAGGATAAAGTGCATATCTAGCTATTGGTAGCACTTTGTCATTGCTCTTGAGGCTCGAAGCTCACAAACTTATTAGTTAAACAGTTAAATAGTCTTTTTCTTCAAAGAAGGGTGAATAAAGGAAGTTCCAAGCTTGTTAGCTAACAGTCAGCACCATCCATAGCCATTGTTGTTTTGTGATCAGTAGGAAGTAGATTAGTATTTAGTAGGGTGACTTTTTAGTTACTTGAGGCCAAGCAAGAGTCTAAGTTGGGGGTGTTGATGCGCCATAGAAATGCAGCACTTTTGATACTAATTACATAGACATTAGCTCATCTTTTAAAGCATTATAAGTCATTTTTTATGTAGTTTTAGTGCTTTGCAGGAAATCATACTTGAAGAACCATGAACAAGAAAAAGATGATAAAAACCCATGGAAAGGTAGGAATTCGGCAAGATGACTTTATTTATTCTTTGTTCTTGTATTCTAATATGAGTAGCTAACTTTAAATACTATGATTGTGGATCCTAAGTGGGTATAGTGTTAATGGGTGTTTACCATTGAATATATATATATATATATATATATATATATATATATATATATATATATATA
>MCJB01048365.1:0-23905 GCA_002018475.1 Nicotiana obtusifolia | reverse complement strand
ATATATATATATATATATATATATATATATATATATATATATATATATATAATGGTTTGTTGATTTCATTTCATTCCTCATGCTTAATTTATGGTTAATGGTTGCAAACATTGACTAGCTCCATTTTACTCTATCTTTACTTGGAAAGTGGGTTAGAGTTTGGTAGAACTGAGTAGCAAGAACTCAAGGCTTTAAAACTTGTTTAATAGAATCTCTTAGGGATAAGAGGGTTCTACTTGGCATAAATTGGTTGTTCTCAATTGTAACTCTTTTATATTTGGCAAAATCATAAAGAGGAAATACTACCTAATTATTGGAAAATATTTGGTAGTCATTTAGGAACCATTTGCATATCAAAGGACCTTCCATTAGAAATATATCATATTAATACTGATAGCGTTACATTCCATTGATGGGGATACAACCTTGGTTTCTTAATCAAATTAATCAAATTCTCTTAAAAAATAGCTTTTCTTGACAATTCACAATTACAAAACTCTTTTTAAACTAACGGAGTATAACTACAACTTAAGTCAAGTTTCACACTACTCAATTAACCTTTTCATACCTATTCCATGTGTGATTCGACCCTAACCTAGTTGGGTTATTATATTTAACATCGACCGCCTTACACCATTTATATAGGTGTAATTTGAGCGTATGAACCCCCATTTGCTTGTCCTTAAAGACACGGTTCAGCTCGGCGTTCCAAGGAGGTTACTATTGGGGATGACGGTGTGTTACCGATGCAAGGCCAGCTATGTGTGCCCAATGTAGATAGTTTGCATGAGTTGATTCTTCAGGAGACCCACAGTTCGTGGTACTCCATTCATCCGGGTGCCGCCAAGATGTATCAAGACTTGAGGGAGCACTATTTGTGGAGGAGAATGAAGAAAGACATAGTGGAGTATGTAGCTCAGTGCTTAAATTGTCAGCAGGTGAAGTATGAGCATGAGTGGCCTGGTGGATTGCTTTAGATGCTAGAGAATCCCCAGTGGAAATGGAAGCGGGTTACCATGGATTTTGTTGCTAGGCTCTCAAGGACTCATAAGAAGTTTGATACAGTATGGGTCATTGTGGATAGGTTGACCAAGTCGGCTCATTTTATTCCAGAGGTGACTACTTAATCTTCAGAGCAACTAGCTCAGGTCTATATTCGCGAGATTGTCCGACTTCATGGTGTGCCGGTATCCATCATCTCTAATCGGGGTAGGCAGTTTACATCACGTCTCTGGGAGGCCATACAGCGTGAGTTGAGGACACGGGTTGAGTTGAGTACAACATTCCACCCTTAGATGGACGGGTAGTCTGAGTGCACTATTCAGATATTAGAGGATATGCTTCGTGCATGTGTCATGGAGTTCGGGGTTCTTGGGATCAGTTCTTGCCGCTTGCAGAGTTTACCTACAAGAACAATTACCAATCGAGCATTCAGATGGCTCCGTATGAAGCCTTGTATGGGAGGCGGTGTCGGTCTCCGATTGGATGGTTCAAGCCAGTTGAGGCCATGGTACTGACATGGTTCAGGATGCTTTGGACAAGGTTAAATTGATTCAAGATCGACTTCGTACAGCTCAATCGAGATAGAAGAGTTATGCAGACCGAAAGGTTTGCGATGTTGCGTTCCTGGTTGGGGAGCGGGTCTTGCTCCGGGTTTCGCCCATGAAGGGTGTTATGAGGTTCGGGAAGAAGGGAAAGTTGAGCCCTATGTATATCGGACCTTTGAGATTCTTGAGAGGATTTCAGAGGTGGCCTACAAGCTCGCACTGCCACCTAGTCTAGCCACAGTTCATCCACTATTCCATGTTTCTATGCTCCGGAAGTATCACGGTGATCCATATCATGTGTTAGATTTCAGATTGGTCCAGTAGGACAAGGATTTGTCTTATGTTGAGGAGCCTGTGGCTATTTTGGACAGACAGGTCCGAAAGTTGAGGTGGAAGAGCATTGCTTCGGTGAAGGTTCAGTAGAGGGGTCAACTAGTCGAGGAGGCAACATGGGAGACCGAGAATGATATACGTATCCATTATCCTCATCTTTTCACCACTTCAGGTATGTCTCTATACGCGTTCGAGGATGAACCGTTTGTTTTAAGAGGGGGAGGATGTAACAACCCAGTCGGTCATTTTGAGTATTTTAGCCCCGATTCCCTATTTATTGCCTCCTCTATGTTGTGTTATGGTTATGTGATTTGCCGGGGTGTTTGGTTTTTGTTTGGGTGAGTTTCGGAGTGAAATGGGACACATAATACCTAAGTTAGAGGCTTAAGTTGAAAGAGTTGACCGTAGTTTGACTTTTGTGTAGGCGACCCCGGAACGGAGTTTTGCCAGTTCCAATAGCTCTTATGGTGATTTTGGACTTAGGAGCGTGTCCGAATTTTGTGAATCAGATTGAAGAGCCCGATAGGAAATCTAAATAGTTGCGGAAGGGGGCGGAAGATACTTTATTATATACGAGGAACTCGCAAAATCTCTGAGTGCTCAAGCATCTAATCAATTGAAATGAGGGTCCACAAAAAAAAAAGAATAAGGCCTATTATTCCTACACGTTCCATTAGTAACATTCCCTTGAGATGTTACTGCAGATTTTGCTTGTGTTTAATCTTTCCTGATTAGAAATCATATAGGAATTTCTTATAAAATAAGTGAATTTATTGAATTGGTTTATTAATAGTCTTCATTCTTTTTGACTTTGCTCCATATATTCCACTATTATTAGTGAGAACAATGGAACAATTATTTTATAAAGATAGGGACATAATTCATTTGGATATAGTAAGTTTTGTTTGGGCTGCTTTAGTGGTAGTCTTTACTTTTTCCCTTTCACTCGTAGTGTGGGAAGAACTGGACTTTAGGGATCCTACTAATTGAGTTAAGGAAGCAAACTGTATGAATATCAATTGCTTTCTAGATTGTTCTGCAACACATTTTGAACAAAATAAAAATATTTTCATTTTGAAATTCCATTGGACTCAACCGGAGTAATGTATTATAGGAATCATCCTCTTTCTATCAAAGAGCTATTACAATGATTCCCATGTTAGTATTTCGAAAGGAAGAGGATCCCAACAAATTTATTTGAACCTAATTCTTTCGAAATTTTCTATTCCAATGAACGGCCTCTTACCAGGTGATACTGAGGAGGTCCAGACCCTTTGTTATTTGTTTTGTTCTTTACTGTTCAAAGAAGAGGTGGTTTTATTAAGTGTATACGCACTTTGTATGAGAAAGAAATGATATAAACATATGGCTTGAATTGGCGAAAGTTAGAAAGTCGAAGGTTTGGAAGGTTGAGAAGTTTGACCGGGAGTTGACTTTATTGAATCGTGGTCGGATTTCGATTTTCGAAAGTTGGAATAGGTATGTCATATCATTTATGACTTATGTGCAAAATTTAAAGTCAGTTGGTGTTGCTTTGGTATGAATCAATATTAGTTTTGTAATTCGAAAGTTCACAGTTTCAATTGGCCTCGAGTAGGTCCGTTATGTGTTTTTTGAAATTGTTGGTATGTTTGGACGGTGTCCCGAGAGCCGCGGGTGTGATTCGGATTGAATCCGGAACAAATTTTGGACGTGTGCATTGCTGATCCTCTACTGTGTCTGGTGCGATCGCACCTGCGCATTTTAGGTTGCGGGTGCGACACCGCAGAAGCGGTCCTCGAGTCACAAAAGAGATTTTGGTCTTGCCCAGCTGGGATTGCAGATGCGGTCAGTGCTCCGCAAATGCAGGCAGGCAGAAGCGATCCGTAGGTCACAGAAGCGAGGGCACAGATACCAGTGGGTGCCCGCAGAAGCGGAATCTTAGGACCTAATTTGGAACCGCACCTGCGATGGTGTTTCTACAGGTGCGGCGTCGCAGATGCGACCCATAGCCCGCAGATGCGAAATCGCTAGGGCAGAAAAGGGATCATCAAGGGTTTGAATTTCATTTTCATATTTTGGACCTAAAGAGCCTGGTTTGTGGCAATATTTTGAGGGTTCTTCAAGGAAATCATTGGTGTAAGTGATTCTAACTCGGTTTTGACTATATTACACAAATACATTGTTATTTTCATCATTTGATTAGTGTTTTGAAATAGAAATTTGAGAAAAATTGTGAAAACTTCCTTGACTAAATTTTGGGGTTTTGAAAGGCGATTTGAGATCGGATTTGGGTAATTCTTGTATGGTTAGACTCGTTATCAAATGGGTGTTCATGTTTTGTAATTTTGGTCGGGTTCCGAGATGCAGGCCCCAGGTTGAATTTTTGAGTTTACTTTTTATTTCTCTTTAAAGATCGTATTTTTATTGTTCGGAATTGCTTTCTATAGTTTATATTTATGGTATGAAGTTGTTTTGGCTAGATTCGAGCCGTTCGGAGTTGGATAATTGAGGGAAAGGCTTACTAGTGGATTGAGTTAGCATGTTTTGAGGTAAGTGTCTTACCTAACCTTGTGTGGGAGAATTACCCTCTTTGGATTGGTGTTGTTTTGTGTTAATTGTAATGTGTGGAAGTTGCGTACTCAAGGTGACGAGTGTGTACACGGGCTAAATGTTGTAATTCACCGGTTTTAGCTATGTAGATTCCTGTCATGCCTTAATTGAGTTATCGTAACATGTTATGTTCATCATCATTTGTCTATCTTCACATGCTCTACTTGTCTTATCTCTTACTTGTTAATTGCTCTACATTTTTGGTTGAAGTTCTTGCTTCCTCTATTCCTTATTCATTAGTTAACTGTGGAATTCTTTAGTTAAAGTTGTTATTCTTAGAATGCCTTGTTGTTGAAATTGGTATTGAGTTATAAATGTGTGATTCACATTGAGGTAAAGTTGTAAAGTATGAAGTAATAATCTTATTGAGTTACTCACTTTCAATTGTTATTGTTGACACTCTTGTGCATATTGTGGTTGAGCAATGGGCTATTTATTGTGGAAACACCATTATTATTGACTTCTTTGGCAAGTTATGATATTGGGCACTTGAGGTGCGATTTGTGATACGTTATGATGTTGATACGCATGCGGTGGTATAAGGATTTGGGGTTGAAACGCATGTGGTGAGATAAAGTTGGCGTGATACGCGTGTTTCTAGTAGGGGAACTACTTTAAGTCACGCGGTGTGATAATGTGGGCTAAAACGCGAGAAGCTATTACGGGAAAAATGATTTTCAAAACTAAATGCAAGGCTCCCACGGTGATAGAAGGAAAGATTGTGAATTGTTTTGTGATATGAGACTACGAGGCGGTACTTCGGTAGTGATTCTTGTTGATACTTCCTGTTACTTCACTTGTATTTGGTTGTTTTGATTTCCTTGGTGTGTCATTCCTTTGTTTTCTCTAGTGATGCATTATTTACCTTAGTTCAGTATAGCTAATCTTTGTATATTTCCTTATTTTTTTCATTTCCATTGTTATCCTTATTACACTATTTTATATCTGTTAAGTTTCTTATTTATTCTAGTAGGGCCTTAACCTGACCTCATCACTACTCTACCGAGGTTAGTCATGGCACTTACTGGGTACCGTTGTGGTGTACTCATGCTATGCTTCTACATATCTTTTTGTGCAGATCCATGTACCTCTTAACAGTCTAGGCACCAGTGAGGTAAACTCAGCTTCGGAGACTTCAAGGTATATTCGCCGGCGTCCACAGGCCTCGGTGTCCCCCTCTATCTAGTCTGCTTCATTTTCTTTCCTTTTATAGACACACTGTTGTATAAGGATGATCAGTACTTACTCGTAAAGCTTGTGACTTGCTATCACCAGGTTTTGGGAAGTCAGTTTATGTTGAGTTGCGAAGTTTTCTTTATAATAGTTGTTGAGTATTTGAGAGTTTTATCGTTATTTCAGTTATATTCCCAGATATGTTAGGCTTACCTGGTCTTAGAGACTAGGTTCCATCCATCATCCTACAGAGGAAAATTGGGGTCGTGACATGTGATCTCTAAAATAGAAGTAGAAGTTTGGAATACAAAATAACAATATTATCTGATTAAAAAGTACAGTACTAAAATGGAAAGAGACGCCAAAGACTGCGTTCAAAATGCAGTTCTACCTCGTCTCTATGCAATCCCCAACAACAAATCACAACTACACACAGCTTAGTCCGACACCTGGATCTACACAATTAAAGACAGAGTGTAGTATGGATACAACCGACCCCATGTACTCAGTAAGTATCATTACTAATCCCAGCGAGATAATAGAGGCAAGAATTATTAAAGATACTCGCTAATAACTTGCTCAGATCATAAATTTCACAAGTACACAACAATAATATTATCAAGTCATAGATCATGGATAAAACCTCCTCGGTGCACGAAGATAATGTAACATGCTCGGTTTTAGTTAACAACCCAACATATAGAGAAGATATGCAGAACAAGACATGTATACATTCCTTATCTAGAATATAGAGAGAATATGCGAATAAAACATGTATACATACAAGGAAATTGCAAGCAGAGAAGAAATGCAATAACCAAATCAAACACTGACTAGTTTTCCTCATACTGCGCGTACACCATCAAGAGAGAAAAATGAGAGGGTAACCCTACGGGGATGGATCCTTATCCATGCGCTGCACGAATAACTCGCATTCCAAATATAACCAATACACGGACAACTGACGTGCTAACATAACTCAGATCCGCACGAACCACTTACATTATGTCAACCCTATCCATATCACACAGAAAATAATACACAAGAATACATGTACATGAATAGCGGATATCAAATTACATTTTTATCGACTGATATAACTGACATGCTAAGGTGTTGGCATGTGCGAAGTGCATTACCTTAGTTCAAATCAAGTGATCACGCCACAAGAATAGTCATTAACAGGTTTGAATAGGAGATCAACAAACAAATAATCTCCAACATTATTCAACTAGCTCATAAAGGGAGTTCAACATAAGAAACATGACAACATGAAGCTTAGCAATCAATTCAAGGAATATAATAGCCTAATCACCGCCCCAAGCATGGATAATATCCCAGTATAAGCACATGGGATCAATCCCCTTGCATGTGCGCCACCCATAGCACGTAGCTATCACTAATAACTCAAGAAACTAGTGCCTCAATAAAGTTTAGCTAAGATACTTACCTCAAGCAAGCCAAATCAATACTCTAAGAATCTCTTCCCGCATGAATCAACCTCCGGACGGCTTGAATCTAGCCAAAATAACTTAATATCGCAATAAAAGTCATTGGAAACAACCACACACAATAGAGCTACGATCTTGATACAAATATACAAAGTTAACCACAGGCCCGCATCCCGAAACTCGACAAAACTCACAAATCCGGAAGATTCATTTCAATACGAGTCTAAACATGTGTGTTTAATCCAAATCCAACCTCAAATCGACCCCCAAATCACCAATTTTCACTCTCCAAAATCATGGCCGAAAATACACAAATTCCACCTCTAAGTTACATAATCTAGGTCTAATATTCCATGGAAAATCAATATCTAATCATCAAAATCAAGTAGAGTGTACTTACCCCTTCAATTGAAGTGAAAATCCCTCCAAAAATCGTCTTGGTCCGAGCTCCGCAACTCCAAATGATGAAATATCACCAAACCCTCATAATAGCGATTTCGCATTTGCGGACAAATTACCACATATGTGGCTTCGCTTCTTCAGAGAAAATCCTATATCTGCGCATTCACTTATTCCTCCAACCATCTACACATGTGGTTCGCAAAGCGCACCTGCGCATCCGCTTCTGCAGACAATATCCTCATCTGCGAACTTCCCCTTGCCAGGCCCAATCTAGCACATGCACATCCAAGGCTGCATATGCGACCTTTTTGCATATGGGAAAACACTAGAACTCAGCAAACTATTGCAATGCCAACTCAATCCAAAAAGATCCTAAATCCATCGAAAACACAGTCGAGGCCCCTGGGACCCTGCCTATCAGACAACCACTCCCAAAATATAACACGGACATACTCGAGGCCTCAAATCACACAAAACAACATCAACAGCACAAATCGCACCTCAAGTCAAGCTTAAAAAACAAGGAACTTCCAACTTTCCAAAATGCATGTCAAACCATATTTAATCAACTAGGAATGACCTCAAAATTTTGCACAAAAGTCCCAAATGACATAACGAACTTATTCCAACTCCCGGAACCATAACACGAACCCGATATCAATAAAGTCAACTTCCAGTCCAACCTATGAACCTTCCAAACCTTCAACTTTCCAACTTTCGCCAAATAGAACCAAATCATCCTTAGAACCTCCAAATCCAAAGTCCAAAATCGCCATATGAACCTATTAGAACCATCAAAATACTATTCCAGGGTCGTCTACAGAAAAGTTAAACTCTGGTCAACCTTCACAACTTAAGTTTTCAACCTTGTGACTAAGTGTCCTAACACTACAAGAAAATAGGCCTTTAGCAAGGGCAAATTTGGTCGTTAAAGTCCAATTCCGGTCGTTATAAGTTGATAACGACCGGAAAAAATCCGGTCGTCACCGATCGTTTAAAGCTCTAACATTAAAAGTTAATGACCGGTTTTACAATCCGACCGTTAAAGGTTCTTTAGCGACGGCATAATTTTCGGTCGTTATACATGCTTTTTAGCGATAGGACTTTACCCTTGCTAAAATGTAATCCGGTCGTTAAAAAACTCTAATCATAACAACTAATTAAGTCAATTCAAGTGATTTTAGCGACCGCTATTCCCTTCGTTGATTGTATAATTACTTTTAACAGCCAAAACTTCCTTTGTTAATGGTCATTTATCTGTTTGAGAAACCTATCGTTAAAGAGTTTTAATGACCACATTTTTCTTCGGTTATATGAAAATGTAATAAATATAATTACTAAAATTTAAATTATATGAATAGTAATTATTCTTTATATGCTTTCGTACACACTCAACAACATTAGAAAATAAACCAAATACTTGATATCTTGTTAGTATAATGAACTAAAGTATCATATTTTATCAGAAACCAATCCAAATTGTAAGACATCATTTTTAACAATTCCTAAGAAGAGAAAAAGTAAAATTGCAGCATATATATGTACATAAGACAATGTCTTTAAATCATCCCTCGCAAACCAAAAACCTATACTTCAACTTGCTCTACACATTCTTCAAGGATAGGTTCTTTGGACTTCAAATTTTTGATCTGTTAAAATAAAAAATTTATGTTAGTTTACTAAAAAAGAATAAATAACTAAAGAAGATCATACTAAAGTATAATATAAAGATGAAAAATTTGAAGTGAAAAAGTACAAGTTGAAATTGATGAACAGGTTACAAAATCTTTTTCTATGTTAAGGGAACAGATTTGGATGCTGCCAATAATAATGAGAACAAGTCCATTGTAGTTCATCAAGGATCTGATGTAAATAAGATGCGAAGTACAGCAGCTGTTGCTAAGAATGCATCTGGGCAGCAGCAAGTCGCAAAAACTGGAAAAGAACTAACTAATAGTGATCCAGTTATTCCTGTAGGTGATGTTTCAAAGGTGGTGAAGGGTCAATCTAAACCTACAGGTGATGTTCGTGCTACTACAGCCTTGGCGAGGCTTTCCAAGGCTGTGAACTCAGCATTACAAACTAATCCTAACCTGGATGGTAATGGGGCGGTGGCAGTCGCAGGGTGTGATCAACCTACTATTGCAGCTGGTGAACCAGCTGATAAATCAGCAGGTTTTAAAGCTTTTGTTGTGGCTAATGAAGGGCAAGAATCAGATGTTGTAGCTAAAGGATCCGATGTTTGTAAGCTACTGCCTATAACAGCTGGTTCTAGTGCTGCTACAAGTCCTGTTGATGCTACTGTAGTTCGGGGTTCTCAGGTTTTGAAGAATGCAAAAGCACCTGTGGTTGATCGAAAGGACTGCTATAACTACAGATGCTGAGCAAGACGCTAATGCAGTTGGACAGTTGATCACCAAGGAACTTGAACAATCTAAAATGCAACTATCAACAAATCGGAAGGAGAAAAGAGCTGGGCACGTAATTGATGCTCTAACTCTTAATGGGAATCGAGCTCAATCATCTCTATTGCTGCTTTGGAGGATCCTAAGGAAACAGATGGTACAAAGGTTTTGGAATCTCGTACTGAGATTCTAAATCATTAAGGAAGTGTCCCGAGTGTACATTTTGCTCTGTTTGTCTAAAGAATCTGCTATACGCTCTGTTTATTCCATCTCTAACAAAAGTGATAATTTTATCATCTTACTAATTATAAGAAATTAAAAGTAAAAAGAGAACTTATCCCATCAGATTGTACAAAAAGAAGAAGAGGATAACTAGAAGCATGGTCCCTACCCCAAACAAACCTTCTCCATCATATACAACAGAACCAGTACTGCCTTCCCAATAGCTAGCAGATGATATACTTTGTATAGGAATGAATATTCACAGCAAGTATACAACAAGTGTCAAGGAGATAGGAAATAACAATGTTAGAAGAACAATGGTGGCACCTCCACCTATGCTAGAAATTATTGGCCCAAAAATGAGCAGACTAAGAAACGCAACAATTAGTGAAGGAACCATTGGTTATGGCCCTCTGTTGCCCATATCAACAGTTGGTGCATGTACATGATCAACCAGCTGATGTACCTGCTGAATTGTTTGAAAAACCAGTAGGTTCTTAAGCTACAGCTGTGAATAGGGTGTCTCAGGCTTGCAAGGGGGAAAAGCAGATTTCTAAAGACCCTCATGTTGATCGTGTTTCAGATCGAGGATGTACTCAAGTTTGTTGAGGTAATGAAGCAACTGGGGCTAAGGAAAAACTTAATGAAGCCGTGCAGCAACCAAATTTTGAACAGGGGCAGATTAATGCGGAAAAAACATCTGGGTAGGTGTTCACACTCAAGGCAAATCTGGACAAACTCCTATAGCAGCAGCTCGATACTTGGATGTTACTGATGTGTTTAGAGATGATAAGTGTGAAAAGCAGGCAGCTGACACCATAGAATCAGTTTCTCCAGCTATGCAACAACTCAAAGTACGAGATTGGACAGTGGTAAATCTATCTCACACATCACAGAGTAAAATAGGATTTTCAATCTACTAACCTGTTCAATGTTTCAATATATTGATCACTTGAAGATGGTGATGAAGGCTGATCAACCACTATCTTTGCAAGCTTTGCGCATTTACTCCCTATCTTATCATATTTACACTCTAGACCTTCTAGGCGTCCTTTTAGTGATTCATTTTCTTTTTCAGTAGCATTTAGCTTTTCCAACAATGCAGCTTTAGAGGAGTTACCACCTTTCAACTCCTTACAGGTTATCTCACCACCAAATCCAACTACACGACTCTTTCGTTGAGGTCCGAAGCACCTTTCTACAACCTCAATGTTTGCAAGAGACGATTCAGATTGTACCAATTCTTTGATTTTAGCCAGTAAAATTAAAATAATTCAATTAAAATAATACAGCACAATAACAAAATAATGTAAATTAAAATTTATCAATAAACATACATATTTCTCATTGGTTTCAGGTTCGACAAGCTTGTTGTGCTTCTTACGAGTCTCAAAAAAAATAGTTGCCACATCTGGTGGATTACCATCTTTACCTCCCTTCACATTTAAATAAACAAGTCAAAGAAATCTTTGTAACAAAGATGAGGTTTCTTAATAGAGTATAATTATAAGATTTACTCACCAATTCATAAATGATCTCCCTAATTGGCTCTCTACCCGTACGATGAGGCATACTCTACTTAGACCTGTTGATAGAGTTTCTTGTACTTGTCTCCTAAATTAATAACACACCGGCAAAATTCTAGTCAGCCACTCAATATAATACAATGTTAATAAATAGCTACAAATTCATACCTTAAATTTTTCGGTAAAAAAATGTTCCTTGACTAGCCATTCCCAATAACTCTTGTCTACCTCCTTTGGCACATCTTTTAGAGCATAACGGAATGGCTTAGACTTAATGTTCTTGTGCATCGATCCTCTCCAATTGTCCATAACTTTCTCATATGTTTCAAGACATGATCTCGTTGATCATTTATGTCATCACTGTCAAATTTGTCCTACAACATTTCACAAGTATCATTAAATATTAAACTTATTTTATAAACTAGAAAAATATAAATTTAACTGTATGTATCAAAAGACATGATAAAGCTTATAAAGTTTATACGAGTTCTAATTGATAGATAGGGCAGATTCTTAAAAGAAAAAAGTAAAGCAACCATGAGCGTATATTAGTTCTATTAACAAGCAAAGGAAGTATGCTTATGCATAAATATAATTGCAATAGTCGAAATGAAAGACAAATTTGGAGCAGCAAATATGCATGATTAGATATTAATACTAGAAGAGTCACGTGTATGCCACAATTAAAAATGAGGAAGATTAGTTAATCAATTACAAATACATGCATCTAGAAAATTTCATAAAATACTAGGGCTAGATTTATCTTAAATATTCTGAAAGTCCTTTTTTGTAGGACTTGAAAACTATTGAATCGAAAGCCAGTGTCCATGCCAAACTTTTATTAACTTATCAGGATTCACATTAGTCATGTGTAGGCTAACCAGTTTTCCCATAAACAAGACCAAAACCAACCATAGATCCTACAATACAATGTGTAGTGGATACTGGCCAACCATAATATAATGCAACCTGAGCGAGAACACAAAGAGTTTACTAAAAAATTCATACAAGAGTACTTGGTGATTTGCTAAATGGACACCAGTGCTTTATCTGTCAAATGCATTCAGATCGATGCAGATTGATATAGCAGAAATTCATCCGAACGAAATGGAAAGCATAGGCAGAGGTCCTAGCTAAGACTTATAGCCATTTTTAGCAATTAGAGCCTAAAAAGTTATTCCGCCGGGCAATTTAATGCGAAGGTAGTCTATGTATTCTGATGCAACTTTGAACTGAAGTTCCATTTGTTTACTACCAAGAATTTATCAATTTTGATAGCTTCTCAGAGTGTGGCTTCCATGGTGTGCAATCATTCAATCTAGAAAGAAACACCCCAGAGCACATCTGGAAATATACTAATTCATATCAAACTGGTTGTGAAACAACTTTAACAAGAAAGTGAACTATGGACAACCAAAGGGAAAAACACCCCAGAGCACATCTGGAAAATATACTAATTCATGTCAAACTAGTTGTGAAACAACATTAGCAAGAAAGTGCACTGTGGACAACCAAAAGGGAAAACTCTTAAGAAGAGATAGAAACCAAAGTTTCTTAGGTTTCTGGGAGGATGAAGAAAGGACTATGAATCACCAGAAGCCACCAAGAAGAGATAAACTATAAGCTATAATTTGCACTTGATTTCCTACCTTTACTTGATCAAAAAAAAAAAGGTGCACATGTTGTTGGCTTCCACTGGTAGGCCATCTAACTTATTTTTATCTTTTTGAACAAATATGACTTCTTTTTGAACAACAAACCATAAATGAGTATACAAAATCAAGAGAAACAAATGCTATCGAATATGGTATGCAATTAACCAACCATTGAATGCAATGATGTAAGCTCACATGTATTTTCTTTCATTTGCGAAAGAAGAAATGGAGAAGGAAAATCAAGAAAATAACGCTTTAAATCTTTACTGTAACGGCTTCTACATGTGTTGTAGCTTATATTCTTCGATGTCTGCCCATGAGTGTACCCGCAATGGGCACATATTATGATCACGAACCATTATACCTAAGTGTCTCGTAAATGAGGCATGATGCTGTCCAACAACCCTATTGTGGTAGAAAATGACTCGCAACTTTTCTCCAACTTTGAGTCCTACAACATTTTTACACCTATTCGTTCCTCTCACTTTTTTTACCTTTTCAGATTCACATGGCCCTGCAAATCAATTTTAAGTCAAATATAGAAATAGTTATTGTACAATAATAAAAACTAATCTCATAGCTTGAGATAATAAAATACTTGTTTCACTTCTCTGAGTGCCCCGCATCTCTTCTTCTTCACGAGGAAGGGGAGCATCACCTTTCAATATTTGATCAAAACCAGGAGGCGCAACATTTTCTCCAACTTAGAGTCCTGCAACATTTTTATACATAACTCGTTCCTCTCACTTTTTTTACCTTTTCAGATTCACATAGCCCTACAAATTTCAATTTAAGTCAAATATAAAAATAGTTCTTGTACAATAACAATAACAAAATCTTATAGCTTGAGATAATAAAATACTTATGTCATTTCTCTGAGCGCCCCGCATCTCTTCTTCTTCATGAGGAAGGGGAGCATTACCTTCCAATATTTGATCAAAACCAGGAGGCACAACACTTTCTCTAACTTTGAGTCCTGCAACATTTTTAAACCTATTCATTCTTCTCACTTTTGTTATCTTTTCAGATTCACATAGCCCTGCAAATTCCAATTTAAATCAAATATAAAATAGTTCTTGTACAATAACTACAAAAAAATCTTATAGCTTGAGATAATAAAATACATATTTTACTTCTCTGAGTGTCCCGCATCTCTACATCTGATCCAAACCAGGAAGCACAACATTTTCTCTAACTTTGAGTCCTGCAACATTTTTACACCTATTCGTTCCTCTCACTTTTTTTTATCTTTTCATATTCACATACCCCTGCAAATTCCAATTCAAGTCAAATATAAAAATAGTTCTTGTACAGTAACTACAAAACAATCTTATAGCTTGAGATAATAAAATACTTATGTCACTTCTCTGAGTGCCTGCATCTCTTCTTCTTCATGAGGAAAGGGAGTATTACCTTCCAATATTTGATCAAAACCAGGAGGCACAACATTTTATCTAACTTTGAGTCCTGCAATAATTTTACACATTCATTCCTCTCACTTTTTTTATCTTTTCATATTCACATAGCCCTGCAAATTTCAATTTAAGTCAAATATAAAAATAGTTCTTGTACAATAACTACAAAAAAGAAAATCTTATAGCTTGAGATAATAAAATACATATTTCACTTCTCTGAGTGTCCGCCATCTCTTCTTCATCACGAGGAAGGGGAGCATTACCTTCCAATATTTGATCAAAACTAGGAGGCACAATATTTTCTCTAACTTTGAGTCCTGCAACATTTTTACACCTATTCATTCCTCTCACTTTTTTTATCTTTTAAGATTCACATAGCCCGGCAAATTCCAATTTAAGTCAAATATAAAAATAGTTCTTGTACAATAACTACAAAAGAATCTTATAGCTTGAGATAATAAAATACATATTTCAGTTCTCTGAGTGCCCCGCATATCTTCTTCTTCATGAGGAAGGGGAGTATCACATTCGAATATTTGATCAAAACCAGGAGGTGCAAGACTAACATTATGAATTAGCTTATTCAGATCAGAATCTAATACATTAAAAGCTTTACTTTTGCCAATCAAACCTCGTTGTTCAGCATTTACTCTTACAGAACCCAATGCTCTAAAGTTTTGCCCTCACCCCTTGCTAAGGTAGCAGGTGGAACGTACACATGCATAACAGTCTTCGAAGTTGATTCCATATTAGACTTCTGATATTTTGATGGATTTATGTCAACCTAGCATAAAAAAATTGAGTAGCAGATGTCTATCATGTCAGTTTTATCATATATGAAGATATGAAGGTCTTTGAAAAAAGCTAGGAAGTTAGATGGTCATAGACAACAGTAATAAAGAAAATTTATAAAAATACGACGCATAGAAACCTAGAGATAAGCAAATATTTAGCAAGTCGGATTCATCATATAAGAGCATATAATCAATTAAGAGAAAATTCACTGGTATAGTTTTAGAAACCTTTTCTGAACTTGTAAATCAAATGGAATCCAGTATGAAACTTCCATTATCACAAGTGAGTTGACTAGTAAAATAAAGGAGTTGATAAATATCCAAACCTTCATGAGTTCTTTTCATTTTCAGTTTTGAAGAATTATCTAACTCCTCCAAATCATCAATATTTTCTTGTAGAACCTCAAAAGTGTCACGAGATTGAACCTTTCGTATGACATGCCAACCTTTATTAGAAAGATCGTCAACTTAAAAAACGTGTGATGCTTGGTTCGCTAATACAAAAGGCTCAGTTGATTTCAGAAATCGCTGGCGGTTAACACTTACAAAGCCATATTCATCTATTTTAACTCTTTTTTCTTGGTCATACATATCAAACCACGTCAATCGAAATAAAACTATTCTTCACTAATAAATTGTAATTCTAGAATATCTGTTAGTTCTCCATAGTAATCAATATTCTTATTCTCTTCATCTGTCTCTCCAACTACAACCACCCCGCAGTTCTGAGTTCTCAATCCTTTATCATAATCTTGTACGTGAAACCTATATCCACTAATAAGGTAGCCACAATGACTTGTCACATATGTCGTGGGACCACGTGACAATGAGAGCAAATCTGCCATTTGCTTACTATCATTGCATTTGTGTAACCCTGCAACCTATCAAGATCAAGCACATAGTTTAGCAAATAATATTTACATACATGGTTTGAAAAATATTAATGTTAACTAGCAATCACTTTTTCTTTTAACCAACTAATGAATTGCCTATCAAAATTTGCTTGAGAGGTATCAACTGGAGTTAGTGAAAACTCTCTACAAATAATTAAAGCATAACAACATGTCATATTAATGAAAAAAATAGAGAAGTATATAAAAGTAAATTATTGAAAGAAGTCGTTACTTACTCGAGAAATGGTTGAATTTCATCACAATTTTTCAAAATATAAAAATATGCTTGCTCCAGTTCATTTGAATCAAGTTTTTGTGGTTTGCCACCTCTTAAAGCTCTTCTGGATTGACAAAAACTATTATACCTCCATCAGATTCTATAATACCACCATCATAATTTCGTTCAAAGCGATTAAACTTTGTTTCCATTGTATGTATATACCTTGAACATAAGGTCATACATTCAGTTGCTAAATATCCCTCTGCAATAGAACCTTCTGCGCAAGCGCTATTACGAATAAAAGGTTTCATAAAGTATATATATCGCTCCATTTGATACATCCATCGATATTTAGAAGGTCTAGCAATCTTAGCTTCATTAGCTAAATGAATTGGCAAGTGCCCATGACGTCAAAAAATGTAGGAGGGAAGACTTTTTCTAGCTTGCACTCAGTTATTGGGATTTGGGCATCTATCTGCTCTAGTTCATCCACACTTAAACATTTCGATCCAAGCACGTTGAAAAATAAAGACAACTCAATAAGTGGTTCACACACAGATTTGCATAGCATACCCCGTAGAGCAAGCAGGAGTAAATGTTGTAGAAGAACATGGCAATCATGACTTTTTAAACCTGAAATTTTGCGATCTTTAAGGTTGACACACTAGGAAATATTTGATGAACCATCTAGGACCTTTAAGTTCTTCAAGAAACTGAAAAACTTGTGCTTCTCTTCAGGAGATAATGTGCAACATATTGTTAGTAAGTCATATTTATCCCCAATTTTTATCGGATGCGATGCTTTCCTAATGTTCATTGCTTGCAAATCCAACTGAGTACTGGTGTCTTTGGTTTTTTCTTTGATATTTAAGATTGTCCCCAAAATATATCACATATATTTTTCTCAATGTGCATTACATCTAAGTTATGCCGCAAAAAAGAGTTTTCCAATATGGAAGATCAAAGAAAATACTCTTCTTATTCCAATTATCACCCCTACTCTCATGCGATATTTTAATCTCCTTCTTTGGATCCTTCTTTAGTTGTAACCCATCTAAATCAGCCACTTGATCAAGTATATCATCACCAGACAAATATTTTGGTGGTAACTTCGCCCCTTAGTGCCATCAAATGACGTTTTATCATTCTTCCATTTGAGATTAAGAGGAAGAAAGTGTCTATAGCCCATATAGCACTGTTTTTTACAATTTTGTAACCTAATTGAGTGAGTTTCTTTATTGCAATATGGGCATGCTAGTTTTCCCTTTGTGCTCCATCCAGAAAAATTTGCATATGCTGGAAAATCATTAATGGTCCATAATAAAGATGCATGTAACATAAAGTTTAGTTTAGTTGACGCATCAACGGTCTCCACTCCAGATTCCCATAATTCTTTTAATTCATCTATCAAAGGATGGAGATAAACATCAATAGCATCTCCAGGACTCTCAGGACCAGGAATAATCATCGACAAAATAAAATTTTCTTTCTTCATGCATAGCCAAGCTGGTAAATTATAAGGAATAAGTACAACATGCCAAATGCTATATGCAGTTTTGAAATTTCCAAATGGTTGAAAACCATCGCTAGCAAGTCCAAGTCGAACATTACGAGGCTCGGATGCAAAAGATAGATGAAATTCATCAAATGTTTTCCACGCTATTGAATCAGCTGGGTGCCTCATTATTCCATCATCAATTCTTTTGTCATGATGCCATCTCATCAGAGAAGAAATTTTCGAGGACATAAATAATCTTTGAAGTCTTGGCTTTAGAGGAAAATAATGTAAAATCTTGTATGGTTTCTTTTTTCGACCTTTAAATTTGGTTCCCCACTACGTTATCCTCCTTCCATCTAGACGCACCACAAACTTTGCAAGACTCAAGAGACTTATCATCCTTCCAGTATAACATACAATCATTCTTACATGCATCAATCTTCTTGTAATCTTCTTGTAAGAAAGCCCTAGGTGTCGAAATTACCTTCTTTGCTTTGTAATATAAATCTGGCAAGTTTTATCTATCCGGCAATAAATCTTCCTTCAAGAGCTTCAATAACATCATAAATGACGCATTACTCCAATTACCAATACTTTTAATATGAAGCAACTTTACCAAAGTAGAAAGTTTAGAAACTTTTAAATCTTGGAACAATGCTTGCTCAAAATCCTTTAAGATCCTATAGAATCTTTTTGCTTCAACATTTGGTTCCTCCTTAAATAGCCCATCACCACCATTGTACATATTGTCTCCTTCAAAAGTGGGATATAAATCTCTTAAAATTTTTATGTATTTCATCCTCATCATCACCCTCTTCAATGATATTATCATCTACAATATCATAATCTGAAGAGGACTCACCTAATCTCTCCCCATGGTTATACCTAAGGGTATAATTTTGGACTATTCCGTGTACTATTAAATTTGAGCTAACCAGCTCATGTGTTCCTGAAATTTCATTACAGCATTTGACGCATGGACAACGTATTTCGCGCGTTTCTTTCAATCTTTTAAAAGCATAATCCAGGAAGTTCTCTACCCAAGTATGTAAGTGTTATCAAGGCAATCTTGAATAAGTTTCATCTATTGCTTATCAGGTGTCATAATCTGGTGCATGCACAAAATTAATATACATATATACTCACCCAAAAAATATTAGTATAGCAATGAACAAGAAATGAACATAAGCGAACAAAACCATATTAGTCACCTTTACTAAAGAATATTAGTCAATTTACTTTTGAAGATTATTTTTATAATCCATTTGAATAATTTCTCACATCCACATTTCACTGGCCTATAACCCAAATAACAACCTTAATATTTTTACAATAAAGGATGAATAAATATGTTAAATTTCTAGTACTCTTGATAATTGAGAATATTTTTTTACAACGATTTTATAATTAAGCTACAAATCAAAGAAACTAAAAAAGAATTTACACTGTATTGATGCTCTTATAGTGTGGGTGTTGATTAAGAAAATAGTACCTTAAATTACCTTTAAAATTTAATCTTGGTATAGAAATTAAAGAATGCTCTATCTTATATTTATTCTCTTAAGATAGTACACTCCATCTCTACAACTTGTAACAGAGAAAATTCTATATCCACTACCCCTAGGCAAAAGATCATAACTAGACAATACAGAGAACCTTTGTAAGAATAAATGTAGCAATATCAAAACTATCTAAAATCTATAGTCAATATATAGCTATAACGAAAGTGTTAGTGTTATCTAATAGAAGAGAGGAATCTAAAGGCATCACATCCATAAGGAATAATTATTTTTACAGTTACACCACTCACCAATATTTGATCTAATGAAGTATTATTCACATATGCCCGGAGAAGAAGAAAACATAAATAAATAAAAAATGCATTCTTGCATATTCATACAACAATAACATACCCAATATAATCTCATAAGATGTTATTTCTGATAGACCCTTGGCAAAATAAACCAACACAATAGAGAAATTAATTATAAGGATCCAAAGCTTCAAACTAATGTTGTAGCATACGCTAGACTTAAAAAAGATCATATAGCAATGTTGCGTCGAGGCACATATATATATATATATATATATATATATATATATATGCACTTTCTCGACCAAATCTAAAAAATTTCATTACAAAAAAAATATTTAAGTAAAGACTTTCTTTATCTTCTAAAGGAATGGACCTAAAGCAAAAGCAATTCTAACATCTGTAAAAAAAACCAGTAAAAAGCCATATGGGTCAACTCACATATAGAATTGAGTATTAATTAACTAGCAACCTATTTGCGAAGGGCCGAATCACTAATTCAAATTAGAACGTCATCTCCTCAAACTGTAGAAAGCAAATCGGAATTGAACCAGATGTTGTTGGTTCAAAATTGGAGGCTAATGTTGCAAGGAATGGTGTAAATAAGCTTCTGCCTACAGCAGTTTCTAGGGCTGCTACAGTTCCTGTTCATGCAGTTCTAGGTAAGGTAACTCAGGATTTGATGACTGCTAATGAACCTAAGGTTTATCGAGAGGTATCTAAGGCTGCTACAGCTACAGATGCTGGGCAAAAAATTTATGTCCAGGGGAAGTCTAATATGCAGAAAGTAACAGATGTGCACGAGAAGAGAGCTGGAGTGCAAGTTCGACCTATTGCAGCACCTGCTGAAACAGTTGAAAAATCAGCAGGTATTTAGGCCAACGCTGGTGCACAAACATCTCTTTTGAATGCTGCAACTGTTAATGTGGAGGGACATGAACATGTTTCAACTTCCTCTAATGAAGATGGACTTAACAAGAGCATAACTGGGAATGACTGGACTGTGGTACACACCTATAGGTGCGAAGATACAGCAGCAAAAGATGAGGGGTTCAGGTGATCGACGAAATGTTCTACAAACTGTCACCAGTCCAAACGGATTTGAAATCCTAGCAGATGAGGAGGGCTAATAAACTCTTCTAACTTTGAATGATCCTAAATTGTTGCAGCAAATAATTCCAGCTACTACCAGTGACAAACACAAACGAGGCAGTGTGTTTTTTTCTAAGGATTTGAGTGTTCGATGTAATGTTTCGGAGAACAATTTAGCTGGGATGTTAAAGGGTGATCAACAGATCAAGTAATGTTTTCCAGCATGCCTAAGCTGCATTTTTCCAGTCAACATAAACAGGTAGGGATGTTCGTTGCAGAAGCGAATGAAATAAAAGACTTAAGACAAAACATCAATAGGAATACAATAGGCCTTTAAAGATTACTAAGTTCTCTTGAATAGCTAAGGATAGTGAATTACTCTTTGATGAATCTGTTGCAGAATGCCTTTTATATCACTATTATTTTTAAATATCAGTACATCTTCGTCAATCAATAGACTCGGTTCACCTACAGAAGTAAATCAGTGTATTTTTCCTGGAATACTGCACAGCCAGTTCAAATAGTATTGGCTCGAGATGGACGTCCCCACTTAATTGAATCAGGCAAAACTATCTTTGACCATTTTATTTTCCTAAATCAAAATCAAAACAGAAATTTTGGAAAGAAGTTTCGAATCGTCGGCAATAATATATTGGTTGTGTGCTACAGAAAACTGAATGAGAAATACATTACTAATTACTTTTTCGTCCAAAAAAGAAGCAAGAGACATAATCATGGTTTCCCACTAACAAAATATGAGAAATAAGGAAGATAGGCACAAGAACACTCCCGTATAAACACAAGGTAAAGGGAGACTTATAAGGACCTTTTAATTATAGGTGACAAATGGGTTTTAAAATTGAGTTGGGGTAATTTTAGTTTTTTTAATTGAGTAGGGTGATAAACTTTGGATTAGTGATTAGGGAGTTTTGACTCACCCCAAAGTTATATTTTTAACACTTTAACCCAAAGCTTTATTTTTTACACTTTACCCTCAAGTTTTATTTTTAACACTTTGACCCAACCCATATAAACCCTACAGAGCCAAAAAATAAACGCGCCAAATCTGTTTGCCTGCGTCGTTTCCACCATTTTTGGCTCTTCTTTTTTGCTTCGTTTCTTCTTCTTCTTCTTCTGGCTGCTTCTTCTTGCTTCTTCTTCTTATTCTACTGCTCGTTTCTTCTTCTTCTTCTTCTTCTTCTTCTTCTTCTTCTTCTTCTTCTTCTTCTTCTTCTTCTTCTGCTTCTTCTTCTTCTTGTTCTTCTTGACTGGATTTTGCTCAAGAAAGAAAAAAATAAGACCACCTGATTTTGCAATTTTGTTGACTGGATTTCATTCGTGGAGCACTGGGAATTACTTCATAACTCATTCCATTGTCCTTCTTTCTTCTTCTTGTTGTTCTTCTTCTTCGTCCGCCATTATTGCTCAAGAAAGAAAAAAACGTGACCATCCGATTTTGTAATTTTTTGACTGGATTTTGTTGGTGTAGCACTGGCAATTACTTCATAAGTGTTTTTCGCTCATTTGGTAAGTACAACAATGCTGTTTTATTTTGATTTTTCACCTGAGTATAAATCTACTGATTTTCCAACAACTTACAGTAGCTGTTGTATTTGTTGCAACGTATAATGTGGTTGTTGCAACTTCTGCAACAGATTATGAAGTTGTTGTAATTGTTAAATAAATAACCTACAACAACTGAGTGAGTTGTTGCAACAGGTATTCCACTTGTTGCAACAACTCAACGATCTGTTGGAGTCAGCTTCAGTTTTTGTCTGAAACAGAACCCAAAAAAATGAAGCTGCTTCCAATAGATTATTGACTTGCTGCAACAACTCCACTATCTGTTGGAGTCAGCTTCAGTTTTTGTCTGAAGCAGAACCCAAAAAACTGAAGCTGCTTCCAACAGATTATTGACTTGCTGCAACAAGTTGTATAGTTGTTGAAACAGGTGTTCCACTTGTTGCAACAACTCGACTATCTGTTAGAGTCAGCTTCAGTTTTTGTCTGAAATAGAACCCAAAAAACTGAAGTTGCTTCCAACAGATTATTTACTTGCTGCAACAAGTGTACTACTTGTTGCAACAAGTAGTCCACTTGTTCCAACAAGTTAATAATCTGTTGGAACAAGTGCTGCAGCTGTTTCATTTTGTTATAGATTGGTATGTACTCTCATGACCAATTTTTTGTTAAACAAAATATCTTTAGGTAGCTCGAACACCACTAATGGGGGACTCAATAACAATAGGGGTTGATTGCCATGGTGAATGGATCGAGAAGAATAATCGATATATTTGGTGATGGAAGGGTAGCGACACGTTAGAGACGATAGCGATGACTGTCCAAAGAGATGTTATGTTCAATGATTTTGTGAACCTAATCATCACCTATTGCGAATTAACTTGTGAACCAAAAGATTTTGCCATCACTTACATGCACAGCTCTTTTGAAAATCAGAGGGTCTTGCCATTTAAGATAACTGATCAGGTTCGTTTGCGTGCTTATTTGAATGATGTAGCTAAGCCCATTTTAAGGGTATACGTTATTGGAAGCCCGGTAGAGAACCACAATATATCTCAAGACCAACAAGATGTGTTAAATGATGAATTAGATAGGGTGGATATGGATATCCCAGATAATGGAAGTGGGGCTGACCCGATCCCTATACCTGAAGTTGCAAGCAATATAATGGGCACTACACAATCAATGCAGTCTAGCCATGTTCAAGATGATGAAACAGGTTTTTATAAAGGAATGTCATTCAAGAACAAGGAAGAACTTGGTTGAAACTTTCTTGCTTAAAGAAAGATTTTAGAATCAAGAAGGTGATTAATTCGCGTACTGTGTATTGCTTCAGATGTGTACAACCGGAGT